>PVLD010001017.1:0-227755 GCA_004027595.1 Dinomys branickii | reverse complement strand
CAATATGTAAAGCAGCAACAAGCGGTGTTTTTTTTCTGTTGTTGTTGTTGTTGATGTTGTTGCTGTTGTTGATGTATGCCTGTTTTCTTTCTTATCTTTGGATTTTTGGTTCTTGTGTTTTCTTTTTTTTTTTTTTTTTCTGTTGTTGAGAGGATCAACTGTCTGACTAAATTTGCATGTCTGTATATGGGTCCATACATCTACAGTTCGAAGATATCAATGGATAAAGCAACAACTACCGTTGAGACCATATCACCTTGTCTATAGATTAGTTGTGATTGTACTATTTTCTATGATAATGGGTGTCTGTTTGTCAATACGTTTTTGTACTTTTACGTTTCTAAAATAAAAAATAAAAAAAAAAAGATTGGTAATCAGTTGTCCTTAATGTAAGAAGATTATCTTGGATTAACAAGGTGAAACCAGTGTCATCGAAAGAGTCTGTAAATACGAGCAAAAGGAGAAAGTGGAGGGGGAAGTGATGGTCATGAAATGGGAGAAGGACGTAGCCTGCTGACCCTGCCTTGGGAGCTGGAAGGAGCAGTCCATACTAAGACTAACTAAACTAACTAAAATGGATTATTCCTAGCATTTACAAGAAGAGTCACAGCCCTGCCAACATCTTCCTTTTAGCTCAGGGAGATATGCATGTTGAACATGTAGTCTATAGAACTATACTTTTGTTGTTTGAAGCTGCTAAATTTGTATAATTTGTTAGAAAAACAGGGAAAACTCACACATCAGCCTTCCTGGATTTATTCTCTCCAGCTCTTTTCTTTTATTCTATTGTTTTAGAATAGCTGAGTCGGAGTTGTCTTGGACTTTATCTTACACCATTTCTACTGAGCTGTTGTCTTTAGTTACTTGAACATTCAATTTTTGATCATTTTCTTTTCTCTTTTAATGTAGCCACCTTTTCTTACTTTATTAATACCAGGTCAGTCATTTCAAAGAAATTTAAGCCTGGAGTTCATTGCCCTGGAATTTCTCTGCTGTATTTCCATGTTCTACAGATTCACTGTAATCTCTTACCTTTGTGATGCTGGTTATTTCAGATATTCAGTGGCATTTGATTATCTCTCTGTGTTCAAGCACGGAGAGCAAGACTGATTCTTCTGGCCAACTAAAAGTGGCCCAAGGAAACATGGACTGTCCTCCTTCTGCTGCCAGAGTCTGAATGTTGGTCGCTCTTTCCCACCTTCATCCGATGAGACCTAATCTCTAATACAATTAAGGGGTGAGGTCTTTGGGAGGTGAGTAGGTCACAAAGTTTCTGCCCTCATGAGTGAGATTAGAGCCCCTGTAAAATATGTCCAAGAGGGCCTGTTTTCACCTTTTGCCCAGCAAGAACTCAGCACGATGTGCCAAGTGCTCTCTGAAGCACAGAGTAGGCCCTCACCAGACACCAGACCTGCTGATGGCTTGATGTTGGGCTTCTCAGAACCATGAGCAACACATTTCTGTTGTTTACAAACTACCCAGTCAGTAGTGTTTTACTATAGCAGCTCAAATGGCCTAAGACTTCTTCCCAGTGGGAGATGGCTGGCTACTGTTGTGTGCAGTGCTGGGGGAACAGTAGGGACAAGACCTGAACCATCTGTCAGGCCTTTGTCCTTCCACCCCCAGGAACATCAGTGGCTGGGATTGTGCAGAACTTCATGTAGAAAATAGAATGCTGGATTTGAGACCTTAGCTTTGAACAAGCATATGGAGAGGACAAGAGGCCTCCCCTTCATGGAGCACCTGGAAGTGGGACACACAGGAAGTCCACAACCTTGGTGAGAGAAAAAGAAGACCTAATAACTTTCCTGTTATACCAAAAACCCTGCATGGTCCTGCCAGCCCCTCTCCAGAGCCGAGCGCAGAGCTGATGCACATTGATGTATTGGAGTCAATCATCATCCCACAAGCAAACTTTATCACTACCCAGTATACAAGCACAGTATTAATTAAACAAGCACATCTGTACCATTTGCTCAGTGTCACCTTAGCTCAACAACACTTTCCGTGTGGGGCTGCTATGTGGATGGAATCCAGCATGGAGCATCTACTTTAGCATTTGACTTTTACAGGAGCTCCATGTTGATGGTTAGGACTCATTTCTATAAAGCCCCAAGGAAAAGATCCCTAGGTAAAGTTACAGAGGGAAATCAAGGCCCAGTGGAAACTGGTTCTGGCACCTGGAGAAGGCAAGGTCAGGGCAGTATCCTCCCACACACATCCACACAGAATTGTTCTAACAGATCTGTTTCTCTCATTTCCAAACAAGCATTTGAGTCCACAAAGTGGGGGCCCATGTGTACCAATCCCATTGCAATTAGAGGGAGATATTACAGAGGCTTTCCCCAGACACCATGTGTCCTACTGTCAAACACCCGGGACCTCAGTTAGCAGAGGAAGAAGGAGCACAGACATCATCCTTTTAGCTTGGTGGAGGAATTCTCAGAAAAGGGAGCTGGCCAGGACAAGAGTGTTTTCTGAGAAGCTAGCCCCACAGCAAAACCTTCAGGCTGTATCCTGTGCCTCTGCAACACATGCCGACAGACTGTAGAAGTTCCAGGAGCCAGAGCTCTGAGTTTCATTTAGCATTTAATTAACTGGAATACACCAAGAACTTCGTGGCAGCACCCTGATTGCAATCTGTGGATGGATGGGCATTTTTATCTGAAAATGATGACCAGCTTATCTTCTGTCGTGCAGCTATCACACATGATATGTATCTCTCGTTATCCCAGCCAATCAAACACAGAAAGTTTATTAAGATTCTATCATTCGAAGTTATCACCAACCATAGGATTTTTCATCTGAATGTGCTTGTGTGCAATACCGTATTTTGTCTAAGAAACCCTCAGGGAGAAGGAAGGAGGGAAGGTTATCATTAGGACGTGCTCTGAATCTGCCATCGATGACCCAGCAATTTGAAGAGGATGGCCACCAAGATTACTTAAATAGAAGTTTATAGCTTCCATTTTCTAAAAAATTGAAGTGCTATGGCTACAGGAAGACATAAAAGAGGAAGAAATCAGTGCAATGTGGTAGCAACAAGGAGTAAGGGAGAAAAAAACTATTGCTTAGGTGAGTAACTGGAAATGTAAGCCAGATAGGTTCCAAAAAGTGAACTCTAAGCTTCCTAGAGACCACAGAAAAAGGGAAATGTTTTCGACTCCAAAATGTGTGGGGCTCATAAAATAACTACTATCCATTATTTAGATGTCAGGTTGCATGTAGATTGATTTTAGGCAGGGAGTTTGGAAAAAGAATCCACTCATTTAAACACTCAGATATTAACTGATAAAATCAACAAATATTTGTTTTGAAATTCTATTTGTGCTGGTCACAATATTGGTGCTGAGTCTTCAGGGTGGAATCAGACACAGCCGCCCTCTTGGAGTGGACAAGCCCTTGCTAGGACCAGCGGGCAGTGAGGCCACCACAGGACATGAGCGTAACCATCAGAGGTGACCCAGGGATGAGGCTAGCTTTGTGCAGTGGAGGACAAGACAGAGCTTTCAAGACAGATGTGTGGAAGAAATGGGGGAGAAGGCACCGAGATGAGAAAAGATTGTGTATGGTGACTGATGACCAGGTAGGGATGATCCCCCTCCCTCCCCAGGCTGAGAACCCCTGGAGACCATTTCTGACTCTTCTCTTCAAAGCTTCCAGCCCAGGTTCTGACCAAAAGAAGGAGAGAAACCAAAGAGGCACTGAAGGAAAGGAAAGCTGTGGCATAGGGCATAGAGCATATGTTACTGGTGTTGGGACAACCAAGATGGGCTGTTTGTCTTAATAGTTCATCTAAATAAATTGGTCAGCACTGTCCTTCCAAGGCCTGAGAGAACCATGTGTAAAACTTCCATGAGATTCCTGAGACCTCTGGTGTTGAGCAAACCACTTCACACCCTTGATCCTAGGTGATGTCCACAAGGAGGCAAGAAGCAGCCTTCCAGACAGAAGGTTGGAGATAAGTCTGGGGCAATTCTACCCCACCTCCTGCTCCTTATGGAGTCCTTAGGGTAAGCTCACCACCCTCCCCCACTTAGCCTGAGAGCTCTCCAAGTCTCAGATGGCATAGCAAAGTTTCAGAAAACTCAGGTGGAATCAGAGTTACCCAAGAGTTACTTGGGAGCTGTGTCTCTGTAAGCCCCATGACTTAAATCCTTCCTCTGTCAAAGGCAAAAACAATCATACATTAATTTAAAGCACATTTTAAAGTTGTCTAGGTCTAGGGATGTAGCTCAGTCTCACAGCGCCTTCCTGGGAAGTGCCTGGTCCTGAGTTTGATTCCCAGTACCAAAAATAAATAAATAAATAAATAGCAATAAATCATCTAGTAGTCCCAAACCAAGATAGTGGTCCTTTCCTTTGATCACTCACTCCCCTTCTTGGAGGGTATTCCTACTAATTTGGAAGTAGTCTTGGAAGACCCTACTTCCAATCCTTTCTCCACACTCCTATACAAATGAACGTTCACGAGCTTCCTGGCGACTCTCCACTGTCAGTTTGAACATCTCTCCAGGACCCTGGGGACCTCATCTTTCTCCACCACACTCTCTGTCTTTCCAAGTCTTTACCTAGCTTGGGACTCACCCGACTAATTTCCTACCTTCCGCGTCTAGAGCTGGGGGGACGCTCTGAGCGTGCGGCTCTGCCTCCAGCCCCATAACTCCTCTCCATTACCTTGGAACCTCTGACAGCAGCTCCTCCTCAGCACTCATTAACTCCACTTCCCCGTTAATTCATTAGCACCCAGAGCCCCGGCGAAGATCTTTCTCTTGCTCTCAAAGCCTCTACCCTTACAAATTTCATTTCTGAGATTTCTCTCACATCCCGTTTATTGTGACATCATTTATGAAGTGCTCCCTCGACAGGAGAGCAGTCAAAAATAACTATATATCATTTTAAATTGCTCTGGTTGGTAACTCTCCATTTTAAGAATATCAAGGCAAAGAAGTGTCTGATGACAGGGCGCCACATGGCTAAGGAGCTGACAGGGTAATCGCATCACCAGATGCCATTGTACACCAGTTAGCTGCTTCCCAGGCCTGTTTGAAACAACGGGTGTCAGGTCAGTAATTAGACTCTCGCAGACAAACTGGAAGTGCCACCTGATCTCTTCTGAACACGGCCATCACTCCCATGAATGCCAAGTTCAATATGAAACACACCATCGCCATCCTCTCCCTGCTCGGCTGCCAGAATTTCCCAGGGACATCTCCTGCCTCGCTCCCACGCAAGCTAATGAAGTCGGTCCTTCCCCCGCATGTCAAAGAACTCGCTCCCGGGATGGCAGTACACTGGTGCCCGTCGATAACGACAACACCCAACGGCAGCCTCTACTCAGTTGTTTGATTCTTCTCTTTGGAGGGGAGGCTGCCTGACATTCACACTCGGAGCTGCTTTGTGCTCATTTCTTTGTTCGATTTCCAAGGGTGGTTGGCTCCTTGGAATGGTGCAAAGGGCACAAGAGCCCGGGCCCTGACTTTCGAGCTGTACGGGAGCTATTAACATCTGATGCTGGCCGAATGCATCCCTGTTCATCCACCCAGGCCGGGGGTTCGAGAAGGAAATGGGATGTGGGCTGATGCACGCAGGGAAGACACCTGCCCGTTTCTCAGGTTCAGTCACAGGGACAGCAGTGGCAAGTGGTGGTGAAGGTGAGCCGTCTCTGGGAGAGGGGCACAGTGAACCTCATCTGAAGCAGCAAAGATGAACAGCTGGTCTAGGGGCTGCTGGAGGACATCACCTTTGTACAGACCAGAAGGAGGTGTCAGGCTGGCTGCCAACTAAGACAAGAGAGGACAGGGAGATGGCTGGACACCTGCCAGTTTGCCTGCTCAGACTGCACCCCCGCCTTCATTCTCAAGTGAGTATCCGGTTTTCTTCTAGAAGATCCTCTCTCCCTCTCTCAGTCCCTAGGCTTCTGGTGCCTTTGGAGTCCCAGCTCCAACTCTCTTTGGTTGGGTGTGCTCCTCATCTGGTCCTGCAGAGAAAGCTTGAAGATCACAAAGGAAGAGATTGGTTTTCTAGTGACACCTCAGAGCTCATTTCAGCAGCTAGGTGAAATATCAAGAAATCAAGGCCAGAGGGTGGCTTTAGAAAAAGAAGTTCTGAAGACAAAGCCAACACATTTGGAAAAGATGACCATGGAAGAGTAGGTGGCCATCCCAGCTGTGGGATGTAGCCTGCCTGTGCGTGTTGGGATAGAGGCAGCTTCGGCCAGCCTCCCTCGCTGATGGTGCAACGGTCCCATGGACGTTCAGTTCCAGTGCTGGTCAGACCCATCAGAAGGGTTCCCCAAACCTGTAGTCAAGTCCAAAAATGAGTGTGGGTCCCCCAAAAAGAAGCATAGTGACCAAACTACAGCATGAAATAAGGAGCCAGGGATTTGCTCCAGCTTCCCAGGGTGCCAGGGTCTTCAAACACCTCCCACACAGGCAGGCTGTGCAGATGGGTATCCTTCCTCACTGCAGGCAGGCACTGATTCTGCATCCACACTGTAACAGCCAGCCCTGACCCTGACACTGTGGCAAGGCCACTTCCCTCATCAGACCCTGGCTCTTCTCCACCTATAAAACTGTGTTAGACCATTTGCTTGTGTGTGTGTGTGTGTGTGTGTGTGTGTGTTACTAGAGTTTGTACCGAAAGCTTTCACACTAGCTATCTGTCCAGCACTACCCCTTTCACTAAGTTGCCTAGCTGGGGCTTGAAGTTGTGATCGACCTGACTCAGCCTCCCAGAGTACCCAGTTCCTCTTTAGGAACGTCTCCTAGCCCCTAAACACTGGTCTCTCCTCCCACCTAGCCCAACTGTTCCATACGGGTAAAAGCAAGAGATAACAATGCCTAGGATCTTCAAGGCCTCCACGTAAAGCTTCCTGGGACTTCAATAGAGTTATTTGAGAGCAAGGAGTCTGGCTTTTTCCCCATTCCAGGAATCTTCTATCTTTTTCTCATCTTGCAATTTATCTCCCACACAGCTGTCAGAAAAAGGTTTCTAAAACACCAGTGAGATTTTATGGTGTCTTTGGCTAAAGTTCTCAAAGCTACCAAGTAAACTGAGCCCCACAGAGCCAAAAATAACACTGTCTTTCAGGGTCCAAGGTCAGATGACCCCATCCGCTGGGAGATATGGAACTTTATGAAGCTCTCATTATAATGTTTTTTTAATATTCCTTCAAACAAACATATACTTGGCATCTATAAATGATACATAACATGACTACTTATGGCACCAATGTTATTACCTTATTTTTTATTTAATGTTTCTATAAAATCAGTCAAGAAGTAATGAAGGTAGAAACATGGGATGTGTGTGTGTGTGAGGATATGGGTCTAAACATAGATGATCTCTCTTTTTTATGGTAAAGCATCAGTGCCCAATTTAATCTTGCATTGAATATGCTCTGGTGGCTCAAACTGTTAAGTCACCAGAGAGGTTGTAAATTGGAGGCAAGGTTCAATGTGGCAAAGCAGCACTCTTGTCAGTAACCACTGGCCATGAACTTGGCCTCCCAAAACCCTGTACCTTGGGTGAACTCTATGCCCCTAGCTCAAGGTCACCAAGAAGTCAGGTGCTCTCTCCCATTGCTTCTTAATCATGAGGACAGAGTGTTCTATGAACACCATCTTTTTCACAGTTTGGAATAACTTCATGATTTAGTGTTGGGTGAGCACCAGCTTTTCTTTTTTTTTTTTTTTTTTTTTTTTTTTTTTGCGGTACTGGGGATCGAACTCAGGACCCTGCACTTGCTAGGCAAGCGCTTATTCCACTGAGCTATATCCCCAGCCCCACGAGCACCAGCTTTTCATGTCTTTCACCAGAATCATTTTCTGGGCAGTTCAGTCTGTGCCAGGCTCTGAGCTGGAGACTTGAGGTGCAGGGAGAAGCTCTGGAAGGAAGATGGAAACTCACACCATGCCTAGCAGAGACAGAATTGCACAGCTGAGTTCCATAAGATGTGGCAAACAGAGGAACCAACGCACCCAGAGAACCACAGGCGCTCAGGTTGGAAACACAATTCCAGAATGGGAAAGCAGATTTTTCTGATGAAAGAATAAGGAAACCAAGCTTTGGAAACAGCCAAACCCAACATGCTATGTTGAATTTCTACATATTTTCTCAATTGTGTCTCATTAGTTTGTGTGAGACAATGCATCACCTCTGAGAAAGTTTCCAATGGTCGTGGGGAAAGCCACTGTAGTCTTGTTTTGAAAAGATAAAAACTCAAAAATCAGTTTCAGCAAATATAAAAGGTTGAAAGCCTGTCTAACAACACTACTGACCACACCAGCAGGACTGGGAGCAAAGCAGAGAGGTGGACAGAG
Organism: Dinomys branickii; assembly: GCA_004027595.1. NCBI lineage: Eukaryota > Metazoa > Chordata > Mammalia > Rodentia > Dinomyidae > Dinomys > Dinomys branickii. The sequence goes on along the minus strand of PVLD010001017.1, from coordinate 219,431 downwards.
AGCGGTGAACCACTGAAGAGTGGAGAACGCAGATATCAGGGTTGGGGAGGGGGTTCATCTGCTTCTCCAGCTGAGGGCTCGTCATCTCCTCAGCCAGACAGACACAGCAAAAAGAGGAGCAAGGCCAGGAAAGGTACTGTGAGTCAGGGAGGGAAGGTATGGATTCCCAGCGGGCTCCTTCTCTTTGTTCTATTTGTGATTGCTGTGAATTAAAGGATGCTGGCTATGAAGTTGGTTCTGGCTTAGAACACGTTGATTGGGGACAGACCAAATCCTTAAGAAGTACAACAGCTATAAATAGACCCCGCAAAATGTCTCCTCTTATCTATTCGTACCAAAAACTGATTAAGACATATACTGGTTTTGTGTTTTTGTTTTTTTGGTACTGGGAATCAAACTCAGGACCTTGTGCTTGCCAGGCAGGCGCTTGTGCCACTGAGATAAGAATGGGTACTGATAACACATGAAGCAAGGAAAGAGGAACCGGAGAGGAGTAGGGAATTGACGCATGGTTAGGGAGGCCACCAGGTGTTATTAAATTAGACACAGAGAAAGAAACACACTAAAGATGATAGGGAGAACCAAAAGAATACTGGGGTTTGCTGGAATTTCAACTAACTCAAAATTCTATTTCTAGATCTAACATTAATATAAACAGAGGGAAAAAAGCAGGGAAGGGAGAGAATTACACTCACTTGGCTTTGAATGCATGTGCGGTGATTGATCTTCCTGTACCGTCATTTTCCAGATTCCTTTTTCTCATTCCTGGTTGGTCAGATGGGGTTAATGAGCCTCACCAGAGAGGGCTGTTGTTTGGATTACAACTTAAATAACCCGGACACCAGCCAGGTACCTGGGCCTCTGTGGGCATTTAATCTGCTACAAGCAACATCATATTTGCTATGCTGAAGCTTCTTTTGGCAAAACTTATTTGGGAAAAAAGTCAACACTGATCTTCTAATCCCTTGGCTTTAAGCCCAAATTCTTAAATTTCATTTGTCATCACTTTTATCAATTAAAGTAGAGATTCAGAGGCCTTGATCATCACCTCTTTTGATCTGAAAATTGCAGGAATTTTTCACTTGAAGATGGTAAAGAAAATGAAATTCCTCTACCAATCATCTCAAACCATGTAGACTGTCCCTATCATGTTCACCTTTTGAGCAGTGAAGCCAAGAAAAGTCCAGGTCCTTATGGATTCAAAACTAAATTCCAAAAGACATTTAGAGAAGATTTAATGTCAATCATTCTCAAACTCTTTAATGAAATTGAAAGGGAAGCAATTCTCCCAAACTCATTTCTGGAGGCTAATATTATCCTGATACCAAAATCAGAGAAAGACCCAAACAAAAAAAGAGAACTACACGCCAATCTCCCTAATGAACATAGATGCAAAAATCCTCAATAAAAAACTAGCAAACAGAATGCAGAAAATCATCAAGAAGATTATGTACCATGACCAAGTGGAATAAATCCCAGTAATGCAGGGATGGTTCAATATACGCAAATCAATAAATGTAATTCACCATATCAACAGAGCCACAGACAAAAACCACATAATCAGCTCAATAGATGCAGAAAAAGCTTTTGACAAAGTCCAACATTGATGAAAAAACCCTACAGAAAATTGAAATAGATGGTATGTACCTCAATTTGATAAAAGGCATCTGTGACAAACCAATAGCCAACATCATACTAAGTGGACAAAAACTGAAAGCCTTTACTTTAAAATCAAGGACACAGCAAGGATGGCCATTGTCATCACTTCCATTCAATAGTTTTGGAAACATTAGCCAGAGCAATTAAACAAGAGAGAGAACTAAAAGGAATAAGAATAGGAGAGGAAGAAATGAAATTATCATTATTCACAGATGACAGGATATTCTACATAGAAGACTCCAAAAACTCCACCAGAACACTTATAAATTTAATAACTAAATTCAGTAGCATAGCTGGATACTAAGTCAACACTCAAAAATCAATAGTATTCTTGTACACAAACAAGCAGACAGAGAGAAATTAATGAAACCACACCTTCCACAAGAGCATCTAAAAAATGAAATACTTAGGAATCAGTCTAACAAAGGAAGTAAAAGATCTATACAGTGTAAATTACAGTACTCTGAAAAAGAGATCAAAAAGGATTTCACAAAATCAAAAGATATTCCTTGCTCATGGATAGGAGGAACCAACATTGTGAAAATGGCCATATTTCCAAAACTGTTATACAGATTCAATGAAATTTCAATCAAAATGTCATTAGCATACCTGACAGATCCACAGAAAACATTCTTAAACTTCATCTGGAATCAGAAGAGATCTAGAATAGCAAAAGCAATCTTGGGCAACAAAGGCAAAACAGGAGGCATCACAATCCCTGACTTGAAGTTATACTACAAAATTATTGTGATAAAATCAGTATGGTACTGGCAAAAAAGTAGACCTAGGGATCAGTGGAACAAATTAGAAGATACAGACACAACTACAAACACACTCAACGACCTTATCTTTGACAAAGGGGCAAAACATGTTCACTGGAAGAAAGATGGTCTCTTTAACAAATGGCGCTGGAAATACTGGCTCTCCACATGCTGAAGACTAAAACCAGACCCATGTCTATTGTCATGCACTGAACTAAAGTCAAAATGGATCAAAGATGTAAATATTAAAACAGAAACAATTTACTGGAGGAGAAAGTATATAGAAATCTTGAGGACATAGGGGTAGGCAGAGAGTTCATAAACCAAAACCAAACTATTTGGGAAATACTTCAAAGAATCAACAACTGGGATCTCATCTTATTGAAAAGGTTTTTCACATCAAAAGAAATCATCAACAGAGTAAAAAGAAAACCCATAAATTGGGAAAAAATATTAGTCAACTGTTCCTCAGATAAAGGACTTCTATCTAGAACATATAAATAATTTTTTGAAAACCAGGCCCCCAAAATTCAAAGACCCAATCCAAAAATAGGCATCTGAGATGAATATACACTTCTGAGATGAAGAAATACAAATGACACATATATGAAAAATTGTTCAACATTATTGGCCATTTGAGAAATGCAAATTAAGGCAGCACTGAGATTCCATCTCACCCCAGAAAGAATGACTATCATCAATAAATCAACCAATAACAAATGCTGGCAGGGCTGTGGGGAGAAAGGGACCTTTTTCGACTGTTGGTGGGAGTGTGGACTGGTACAACCGCTGTGGAAATCAGTGTAGCTATTCCTCAAAGAACTAGATTGGAGGCCCTATTCAACCCAGCTCTGCTGCTTCAGGGTATTTTTCCAAAAGAATTGAAAACATCGTACCACAGCAATATATGTGCACCCATGTTTATAGCAGAATAATTTGTCATAGATAAATCTTGGAAACAAGCCAAACACTCATCAACTGAGGAATGGATTCAAAACGATGTGATATTTTTATGTAATGGAGTATTACTCAGCTATAAAGAAAGATAAACTCAAGGCTTTTATAGGTAAATCAGTGCAACTAGAGACTATACTCATAAGTGAAATAAATCAGACTCACACGTGCAAATATTGTATTGTCTCCTTAGTGTAAGAAACTGAAAGCGTAAATAAAATCTAAAAGGTACAATAGGTACTGTGAAAGGGAAAGAAACTTCTAGGGAAAAGAGAAAAGAAAGAAGGGTGGGAAAAATAACACACACACACACATGATAGCTATGATAATTGTACTACTAATTTCTATTGGTTTATTGAAAAGAATAGTTAATGTGTAATTTTTTGACCAATTTTACATGCTTATATCTGGTAATCTGAGCAATCACTTTGAAGGTAACAATATGCACTGTAACAATAATTGTTGATTTCCTATCATCTTGTTTTAAAATTCTGTATCATTTTTAATTTTTTTTCTTATTTTTATTCTCTTTAAATAAAAATAATAATTATAAAAAATAAATAAATAAATAATGAAAAAGCATTCACATACAGCCATAGCTTCATGTTGGAGGCACCACAAAGGGTTTTTCTGTTTCTGCAGGTGGTCTTTGTTCAAATAATTTCCCCTGTTTGTAACACCATTCTGTTCTCTACCTGCCTGGGCACTCAGAACCAACCATCAGGACAAAATGAGAGTATTGCAGTTCTCAGAACCATTGCCATCCCAGAGCATCAACAGGCCCTCCTCTGAAATCTCTCAAAGTCCTTTGCTTGCCTGATCATAGCAATGTTCACCTTCCCAAGCAGGGACTGTCATTTAATCATTTTATAATCCCTCTGCTTCACTACCCCATTCTAGGACCTATGCCTGACAATCAGCATCCTGAGCAGCCCCAGGCTGCACTGTCAGGCCAAAGAGCCTTCCATCTCTGCTAAGGCCATAAACGGTGCTCAGAATGACTTGAGGAATAAGGACTCAGAGTTAGGATTGGGACTCAGAGCCATGGTTTCCCACCAAGACTTCACTAATTGTCATAGTTACTTTCTTGTTGAGACAAAATATCCAACACCCAAAGTTAAGGGAGGAAAGGTTTATTTGGTTCACAGTTTGTGGAGGTTTCAGTCCACAGTCACTGGCTCCAAGGCGGGGTAGCAGGGCAGACAGGTATTGCACAGTAGAAACAGTTCATGACAGGCAGAAGACAGCTAAGCAAGCGAGAGACAAAACAAGCCTCTTTCTGTCCCATATATTGTATCCAGACTACCAGGACTAGAGCAGAGCCAAACCAATCAGCAGGCTGCTTTAATAACCATTCAGCCTTAATCCCAGCACTGCACCATGAGTCAGTCACACACCCTAGATTCAACCACCTCTGAAGAAGCCACATCTATGACTGCCTGAGGCTTTGAGGGGACATGAAGGCATAAGACATAACATCGCTCACAGTGTCACTTGGGTGAAGCCATGGTTTTCCACATGGACAGTTCCTCCCTCTGATAAGGGAAAGACGGATGGGATGGGCCAGACTGAAGATCTAAGCATCTATAAAAGATCAGTCATAATGGTGTGGGAGCAGCTTTTAATCAGCATACTCAAGGCATGTGCTCCTTTGACGATCACTCCCTCTATGCCTCACTACAGCTATGTAAGATAGATGATCGCCCTGGCTGTCAGAGAGAAGAGTGGATTAGTGAATGTGAATACGCTTTGTCTGCTGTCACACGATTTTAAATCCTTTCCACTATTAGAACTTACCTGTGTCTCCAAAGTCCATGCTTCAGGTAGCTCCATTCCATGGTCCTGCACCTCCACTGTAACTTGTCTTTGGTCCTTGAGTCGCCGGCTGATTTAAAACCAACAGATCCAATTGAACTGAGAGTGGAGATTTAGGACTACAGAGAGCTGTGGATTTTCCCCTAGCCTGTCTACTTAGCAGGGGTTGGAAAGTCAGGAGTTCCCCTCTTCTGGCAGGCAGGAAGCACCCCTCAGGTCCACAGAAGTCAGTCTCCAGAGGTTGGCAATAAATCACCCCACAACCTCGAAAGTCTGTCACTCATCCCATTGGAATCACACAAAGGCAGTGTCCTTCACCCGGGTTCTTCCATCATCAATCCAAGGTCTCAACACTGGTACATGACGAGCTGGTGACAAAAGCCCTCCAGTCTGGCTATCAGAAGAAAGGCAGTGATGGACCCTCCATGGGGCTCCAGCCCTTCCCCAGCCGCACCTCTGACAGTTATTACTGCTGCAATAAATTCTTCAGTAAAACAAACAGGCACGCGGCAAATTTATTAGGCGGGGCACTCTGTATTACTTAACATAACAGCTAGTCTTAAACAGGTAACTAGAGCAGTAAATAAACCAGTTTATTTGGGCACTGTCAGCCCTAAGTGTTCACGGGGGCTGGGAGAAGCGGCGCTGGCCTTTATAAGCATGATCTATGCCTGCGTAAATTGCACTTGGCCTCTCTGCTCTTTGATGGCAACACATCTCCTGGGAAGGCTGTGGCACCTGAGAACATCACTGCACACTTGGTGCTTTGAAAAGAACTAGAGCTGGAAGGGGAGTTGGTACATGAGGCCTCTGCATGAAATACACAGTGTCCTGGATCTGCATGTTTAGGAAACACATGTAAAATTGGTGGCAACCTCTCTGCTAATGTGGATGCAGAGGACTCAATAGAGAACAGCTGATAAGAGCAAAGGGAACTTGCATTTGTTGGATGGGGCCCTACAAGGTTGGGCAGCAGCCTCAATTACTGTGGTGTCCTCCAGTGCCAGGGCATCTCTACACAGCACCAACAGGCAAACAATAAAAGCTGGACCTCTGTGCCAGCTTCAGTATAGGGCTCTCCATAAAATTGTTTATTGGGTAGTAGATTCATTTCCTAGGGCTGTCATAACAAAGTCACCACATGGAGTGGCTCAAGAGCCTAAGACAAAAGAAATGTCCACTCCCTCCCTTCTGGAGGCGGGAACTCTGAAATCTAGGTGGTGGCAGGGCTGTGCTGCTCTGAGACTCTGGACAGAACCCATTTTTGTCTCTTTTAACTCTCTGGTGGTGTTGACTCCCTGTGTCCCTGGCTTGCAGCTGCATGGCTCTGATCTCTGCTGCACCTCCTCCTCAAAAGGGCACCATCCTGTTGGATAAGGGCTGCCTACTCCAGGGTGACCTCAAATGAACCCATTACATCTGCCATGATTCTGTTTCCAAGTAGGATTGCAGTGGATGGGACCCTAGAAGGGATATGAATTTAGAGGGACTCTATCCAAGCCATAGAAATGCCTACCCTGTATCCAGGTGCTTCAAAGTATGTGCCATTCCTGTTGGGTGGATTCCCTGCACCCACTTTACAGATGAGGACACTGAGACATGGAGAGATCAAATGACTTCTGGAACCATGTCCCAGAAGTACTTATTGATGAAATCAGTGTTACAAGTCAGCACCCACTCCAGAGCCTTCAGTGCACGAGGAGACAAACCTCCAGAGAAAACTCAATCTGCATCAAAGTTGCTTCGGCACACTCTAACAAGGACAGTGCGAAAGTAGCTGTGAGTGTATGTGTATGCATCTATTGTGGTTAAATCACAGGAAAACACAGTCTGAATTGCTGAAAGACCAGCAGCAACAGCTACAATAGTCAGGACCAGGAGAAGGAGACAGGATACAATGGACCCAAAGCTTTCTTCAGACCATATTTGGATTCAATTGCCTGTTACCCAGAGCCCTGAAAATAAATGTACCAATTAATAATTATTTCCTGCCCCACACATAACCAAATATGACTATGCCCAGTCTGGTGGCCAAGGAGACAACCCATTGTTCAAATGCCTGACTCCGCCCCACCCCTTGGCTGCAGAAAATGTGGCTTCACTTTCCTGTGAATCTCAACTCAAAAAATAGAATGGCACACAGTCAGCACATGCCGCCCATTGGCTCTCCACTGCCTGGCCCTGGGATCAATTAGATAAATAAAGACCACTGGGGTTACCTCCAAATATGGGCAGGAAAGCAAACTCCTTAGGATCTGGGGATTCTGGCCCCTTGTATTTGAGAAAGGGTGCACAAAGAACTACAATGGAATAGGACTTCACTCAGAGTCGCCGTTCTCCATGAATGGCCACTAGAGGACATGCTGTGAAAATCCCTTGAATTTGGCTGTGGTTCATTGCTAGGTGACACTGGGGACCCTGAATACCAGTTAGTCCGACCCAGGCAGGCAGAGTGCAGTGACAACATCAACAATAACAGGGTGCCTAAGCTTATGGACACAAGTCTAGATCTGAAGCCTACTCTGCTATATACTGGCTGGGTGACTACAAACAAGTCACTTTGGCACTTTTGTCTCTGCTATGGACAATGAATCTTAGCTACTTATCCATATCAAATGAGCCAAGACAAATAAAATCTTCTAGCCCCGCTAGACTTAACTCACCCCCACATTGGATCATCTCACCTGACCGTTGTAACACTACGGCAGTCAAGATTCGAACTCGGGTACTGTTAGAGTCAGGGTGGTGATGTCTAAAGTGTAAACGAGTGAGAACTCCCAGCAGGACACAGCCTTAGAAAGTCACACTTCTGCCCCAGTGTCTACACTGCAAGGTCTTAATCCACCACATGGGAGCTACGTGCGAACCTGCTTCTCCAGACTGTGAGCTTCTCTAGACCAGAGACCCCTTAGCGTCCCTCCAAGCGCATGAAGGGCCAGGGCTGGCCTGGAAGGCTGAGAATTCTGAAGAACACTCATCGAGTGACTGGAAGGAACGGAGACCTTCTTATGCCCCCAGACCCTAGGCACATCGCCTGCCATGGCCTGTGCCATTCTGGGGGTGACTGCTTGTCTCTAGGGGCTCTGTCCTCAGAAGCAAGAAGATCTAAACCATCCTGTCACCTTCCTGTGGCTTAGGAGAGTGGCTGGCATGCAGGAGGTGCTCAGTAGTTGCTGAACAGAGTTTGAGAGGTATGTAATGGTACACTGGGGGAAGGGAGTAAGCCCGGTTCATGGAACAGCTATCATGCGGCCAATGCCTTCTTCCCTATTTAGAGAGAGAGACAGAGACGGAGAGACAGAGACAGAGAGAAACAGAGGCAGAGAGAGAAAAAGACACAGAGACAGAGAGAGAGGCAGAGAGAGACAGAGGCAGAGAGACAGAGAAAGACAGAGAGAGGGGACGTTCCCATTTTTACAGAACAGTGGATCTCAGTTTGGAGAAGCGAACCCGCTTCTTCCAGACCACACAGCCAGTGGGAGTCAGCGTGCCCAAAAGCACTTCTTGCTGTGCTGTTTGACCCAGGACCAGCAGAGACACCCTTGTGTGATCCTGGCAAGCCCAGCCCTGAGGGACCCTGGAGGTGGACCAGCCAGAGATGGGCTCACCTGGCCTCAGGCAGAAATGAGGGCTTGGCGCTCTGACTCCTTTACCACCCAGGCCTTTCTTTTACACAAGCCCGGGCCCCTCCATGCTGGCCAGGTAGCTGCCGCGTGCAGAGGCGTGCGCCCTCCTCCAGAGCCCCTCCAGGACACGGATGCATGTGCCAACACGTGTGGAGCCCAGCGCATGTCCCTGCGGCCGGCCGCCATGGGCCAGAGGATGGAATGCTGCTTGTGGTGGCCTTGGTTTCCCAGGCATGTGGGAGCCAGTTCACAGCATGAAATCAAGCCTTCCAAGTCTGCCTTCTTGCCGTGCACCCCCGTGGCAGAAGCAGGGGGGGCTGCTGGTGGTTTGGGTAGAGCCGCTGGGACTCCTAGGGCAGCCACGGTGTACTGGGGGGGAAAAGCAGCCGCAGCCAGAGTAGGGAGTTGTGATGGTGCAACTTGGACCAGACCCAGCTCCTACCCTGTGATCCCATCCTAGCCCCAAGGCAATGTGTTCATGATTCTTTTGCAGGAGAGAAAACCGAGGCTCTTTAGCCATTCAGAGGAGACAGCGAAGGAGCAAAGTGCTCCTGTTCCACGCCTTGCGTTAAATTTTGCAGCAAGAAGCTAAGATGCCAATCTGGAGATTCTTGACCAAATCCAGAGCAGTGTAGAAATAAACACAAAGGAGCAGCCCCACCGTGTCTGCTCTGTGGTGCCCACGTTCACGCTTGTGTGTTGCATATTCTGGTTCCTTTCCTTATCTCATCTGAGGGGGCTGCAGACATGGCCTTGCATTCTGTTTCTTTGGGACAGGCACCGCTTACTTCCCCTAGGGTTCCAGAGACAGAGACAGGGACAGGACGTGTCACACATGGGGACCTACGAGGCCTGTGGCTGTCCTGTGCTCCCATCTTGGTGAGACAGAGCCACGCCCACTAACATCTAACTCCAAGGGGAGGGAAAGAGGGGGCAGGAAGCTGCCCTGCTGGGAGCAGCAAAGAGCAGTCTGCACATCCTCCTCCCAGCTGTTTTGCTCTGTGTGGCCTAGATGAGACGCTCCACAGAAGTACTGGAGAACCGTTGGTTTCTCCCCGGCCCCAGGATCTGCGGTCTCTAGCCCTCCTACGGGTCTACCTCTAGAACCCCTGCAGGGGAGAGAAGAGCAAACTGGACTTCCTTCTTTCCTCCTCCACTGCCTCCTGTCTTCCTCTCCCCCTCCTCTCCTCCCTCCTCCTTTTCTTCCTCTCCTTCTTCCTCTTCCTCTTCCTCTTCCTCTTCCTCTTCCTCTTCCTTCTCTTCCTCATCCTCCTCACTTCCTGCCCCAGTTCTCCTCCTCCTCCTCTCCAGCATGCTGGACACATTGGTCTGACATGTCTTTCCAATTAGACCAGTCCTGAGAAACAGAGAAACAGGAAACCGCCCGTAACCTCAGACCCATCCAGACTCGGGAAACTGGGCAGAGACAGCGGCGGCCTCGCAGCAGCGTCAGCCCCCAGACGCAGCCCGACATTGGCGTCAGCAGCCTCTGCTGGCTGCTGCCCACCCCGCCTGGCCCAGGAATGGAGGTGAGAGAACTTGCCTGCATGGGTGTGTGCTTCAGAGTCACAGGGTATAGCTCCAAACACAGCCTTGCCATTGGCTGGTGTGGGAGTGAGGAAAGTAATTGTTAGTGCCCGCTTCCCACAGTGTGTGAACACGTCATCTCTAAGGCAATCGTTCATCCTTGAGGACGGGACTCAGACTCTCTTCTGCAGTCTACAAGGGAGGCCACTGAGGCCCAGAAAGCACCCACCTATGCATCTGGGGTGCACTCACCTCCTCTGAAACGCGTCTGATAATTTCTCAGAGTACCTCATGCTTCAGAAAATTTATATACTACAGAAACAAAACGCTGAAGGAGCCGGGTCTGCATGGGAGTGGCGCTGAATCTCCAATAGCCATGACAGGTGGCATGACCCTTGGAAGCCCCTTGGGGCCCCTTTTCCCCTAAAGGACCAGCTGTTCTTCCAGGAAGATCCACACAGAGCCATCTGCATGCCCCGGCTGAGCCTTGCAGAGCTGCAGGAAGTTAAGTGGGAATTTCCCTGGGCTGCAGTGGTGCCACGCAGGGCCTACACCCAGACGCACTGACAGCCGGTAGTAGAGCTGTATTTGGACACCCACGTCTGGCAGCATTGCCCACAATCGCCAACAGGCAAAACCAAGCAAGATAAACAAGACGTGGTAGATCCATACGGCAGAGTTATCCAGCTCCGAGAGAAACGAAATCCTGACCCACAAGCTACCCTGAGCCAGCAGAAAGATGAACGCTGTAGGACTCCATGCATGTGAGGCGCCTGCTGAAGGCACGTTCACGGCAACAGAAAGCGGAATGCACTTGCCAGAGCTGGAGGGAGGGAAATGCAAATTGTTTCTGATCGGGAGACAGTGTCTGTTTGGGGTGGGTAGCGATGACCTTTTAACAATATTCTCAATTATATACCTACCAGAGGTTAAAATGGTAAGTTTTGTGCTCCATGTTTTTTTACCACAATTTAAAAGAAGAAAAAAAGAAAACTTTAGCTAATTGAACATACCCAGGATCTTTGTCCCAAAAATTCAATTTGGTGCCTGCACACCTGGGTGCTCCATGGGGCTTTCAGAATCATAGATACAACCCCGTGTGATGCCCAGGGAGGAGATGGTCCCCAAGTGGGGAACTGGCCAAGGGAGGGGGCTTTGGCCCCTGGGAACCTTCATCAAAGCCCCAAATGGAGCCCATGCCCCCACTCTAGGCACCCTTCTCCACCACAACACTCAGGATGCCCCTGTCCTCCAGCTCTGCCCACCTGGAGGGGTGTGCGGAGGCCCCCAGAGTTCAGAACTGGAAAGACCCAGCTGTGCTTGGTGGGAGAAGCAAACTCTGGGACAGAGAGAGACAATGGGGTGTTGTCGATTTTCTCTGAGCCTAGGGGGGAAGGGTTAATGAGCAAAAGAAAGATCAATGTTTCTCCCTGAAATTTTACAGTCACAGATTTTAATGCAAAGAAGCTGTTGTGTGTGAGCTGTGAATCTTTGATGAAAACTAATACAGCAAGTCAAATGCCTTCCACATTGTGATCCCACAGCCTCAGCCCATTCGCAGCAGGAATGAAGGACGGCGGGCTTCCCTTCTGCCTTTACTTCCAAAAATATATTTTTCTATTATTTGCAGAGGAGAAGAATCCTTGATGAAGATATAATGAAATAGAAAGATCAGGGGACCTAAATGTCCCTAACCTGAGGGGTCGAACCCCACACAAAAAGCAAACTCTCCCAAGTGAAGAGCAGTGCTAAAAGCAAATGACACGCATAAACACCGGCCCACCCAGCATGCATCACTGCTTGCAGGTGGCCACTGGTAAACTAAGCTTGAGTGTGCATGCACACACACACACAGCTGGACTCTGACTTCCTGTCAACTTGTTAGAAAATGCATTTAACAAAATTTGGGTCTTCAGGAAGTACGTGCATGTGTGTCTGTGCCTATGTGTGTGTGGCCACTCCACCAGCATGCAGGCAGAAGTTTTGCACCCCTGATACAAGCTTTTTCAGAACTCCAGAGAACCAGGGCTCCCTAGACTAGGGTCTATTTCTAAAGAGAAAGTGAGTCCCGGAGAGTTCATTAACCTGCCCGAGGTCATTTCCAGAGCTGTTTCCTCCTCATCTGCTGCCCTTGGGACATACTCTGGCCACTGCTCAAAGAAAGCCTTGAACCTGGGGACTGCGCCCAAGGAAGCTGCCCCTGAAGCCAGAGAGGCTTTCTAAAACTGTCTATTCACTTTATCAAAACCATGTTAAACAGCCCTTGGACTCCTCAAACCTGTCTTCCTGCAGTAAGTCAGCAGTTTGATATGATATTTGTAACAAAGCAAGGCATTGTTTTCACCCAATATTCTACTTGTAATTGTTTCATAGAGATCCATCAAGTTTTTAAATCACAGCATTTCCTTCTCTATTTTTTAACCAGAGTCTTGTTCTGGGACGTCCACAGTCTATAGTGACAGGGTAATTTTTCTGTTGTTATCTTCTTTCTAAAAAAAAATCAATAAATTGTGATTCCTTTGAGCCCACATGGTTATTGAGTAGAAAGTCAACATTTATTTACCTTAGCCAGTGAATCTGCTCCAGCAGACACTAAGTGTGGGAATTGTTTCAAGAAGGTAAGGGTGTTATTCCAGGCACACAAATGCACACAGTGGATGCTAGACCATCCAGACAGACATCCTGGTCCAGGTTCCAGGGCTCTCTCTAGCTTTCAGCAGATTCACCCCTGTGTCCACATTGGCTGTCCCCGCCGAGCCCACTCCCTGTTCCACACTGACCTTCCTTAGTGTTGCTGACATAGATGTGGGAGTTTATCTAGAAGCCACAAATGCGCTGGGAAGGCTGCGTTGGGAATCAGGAGTCCTTTCTAGTACACATCTTGCCAAGATGTCACCAGTGTGGCCACGTGGGCTAAGCCAGGCTAGGTACAAACATTTGCATATTACCAAGAGCCTTAACAGTCTCCATGTATAGAGGAGGGACCTGAACTTGGAGGAGGCGCCCAAGGTCACCTAGATGGGCCATTTTGGCAACAGCCTGTCGCAATCCCACACCTTTCCCACTCTCCTTGAGATCACTTGGCCTTTGGAAACCCCTGTAGCCACAGCAGAAGGGACAAGGTGACAGCTCTCAGTGAAGTTCTGAAGAGACACTGGATGCTTTTGCTTCTGTAGAGACCACTGCCTGGCCCAGTCAGACTCTCGGAGAACATCCAGGCCATGTGGAGGGAGGTCACCCCAATGGAGCCACCCGCTCTGGATGTCTATTGCTATATAACTGATCATCCTTAACTCTGGGACCTGAAAACAGAAATAGGTGTTATTTTGGCCGGTTCTGAGGTTTTCTAGTACTTGCAGTTGCATAAACCTGGGCCTGGAGTCCTTGAAGTCCTGAGTAGCCAGACATACAAGACAGTTTCCATCTTCTCCGAGACAGGCTGGCGGGGGCTACCCAAAGCTTCTCTCCACCTCTCTCATCTCTTCCTTCTCCTTTCTTCCTACCCCTAGCTGACCCCACCTCCACCCTCTCCTTGCGGCCAGAGTGGGACTCCTCTGCTGCTGGGCTGCTCCACAGGGGACAGAGCAGGAGCTCCTGCCCCTCCATCTGCTCTGTACCAACCGCAACACTCAGTCAAAGGCAGGCAGCTGTTTCCTTCTGGTGCTGGGCTTCTCCCCAAGATCAAGCCCATGCTGGGTGTCCCTGATCCGGCTTCTGAGGGAAGTCAGAAAGTCTTACAGCAGGACCCTTTAGAGGACAAAGTGCAGAAATCAAATGCTCCTAAACTGTCCTCACATAGCAACTTCTGGTGCCATCACCATCCAGGGGTCTCCTCACTGACCACACTGGTGCTCCTAAACTGTGGCATCAGAGCCAAATGCACCCCTCAGGAAACACCTGTCCTACACAAGGCACCTCCAGACCATCACCTCCACCTCCTCCATTCTATGACTCATACCTCTGTTAAAGGAGCCCAAAACTGTCATCTCCTTGACAGCCATCCTGGCCATACTGGAATTGTAAAAACACTTGTACTGCAGATTCAGGGCCTCCAGGTTCCAGAAGAAAAATGCTAATGATGTTGTTCCTCCTCCTTTTTCAACTAGAAAAACTGTTTTTGCAAGACCACAGGTCCAGAACTGTCTCCCATTACAGGGAAAATAGCCCCAGTTTACAGAACGAGCAGATCTGGTGTCACTACAATGACAACAATTAAATTATATATTTTCTGGTGTCTCATCGGAAGGGATCTTTTAGGCCCTCATCGTATGAACCAGTGCATTTATAATGCAGCTTCTCGTCTGCCACAAACTTTGTAATCATTTCAACTGACTCATTGAGAAGACCTTGGAATCACCTTGGAATCAGTGATAAAGCCATCAGACCCCCACTGGATCGACTCACCAATATCCATCCTAGAGGGCTTCTGAAATTTTTAAACCTCTCCAATTTTACCATTTCTGTGCCAACATTTCATTATCATAGCTGCATAATTAAAAATCTGCCAGGCACAGTGGCTCATACCTATGATCTGGGAGACTGAGATAGGAGGATCACAAGTTCAAGCCCACCGCAGGCAACTTAGTAACTTCACAAGACTCTGTCTTGGGAATAAAGAGGGGTTCTGGCTGCAGCTCAGTATAAAAGCCCTGGGCTTGATCCCCAGTAACACCCTAGCAAAAAAAAAAAAAAAAAAATCAAAGAAAAATATTTAATTATTGAATTCCTTTAAACTTTATTTTCTTCTCCTTTATTTACTTCTTCTTCACCCTTGTATCCAGCTCCCTTGCCGGCAATTGTAAAGGAATCTTTCCATCCCCTCCTCTTTCCCAAATGAGGACTCCTCACCCTGCTCAGCTTGCCCTCTGTGTTGGAATCTGTTCAATTCCCATTGTCTGGAAAAATAGGGATTTTTTTTTTAAAGTTGCTTTGTTAATCAAATGCCCCCATTTAAAAAGTTTGTTCAGCAGCGTGTGTTTCTTAATATGTGTCAACTTCTGTTTGGATCAATGGACGTGGAATGTGGTATTAATTATTCATTTTTGCAGAATGGAAATTAATTATTGTGCATGGGATTCTAAACACATATGGCACCAGAGCTGGCTGGACTGGCCCCCCTGCCAGGATTTCAGAGATTCAGATTCAGAGGTAATATGTTATTTTGCAAAGCCAAGACCTCCTAAGGGTTCCCAGATAGGAGAACTGGAAAACTGACATGTTTCTGTACATGGTCCAACTGCAAGGCCTCCTCAAGTGCACCCCGACTTCCGTGTTCTCACTTCTCAAATCCGTGCTGGCGAGGAGGAGCATTGGAGTTGATAATTATCTCTGCAGCCACCCGAAGTCTTCTAAATTGTTATGCTCTCTTCTGTCTTCTTGCAGCAGGTAGAACAGGTACCCTTTTCCCCTGAATCCTTCCAAGAGAACAAACCTTCTTGGGGGTGGTGACCAGGCACAGCACGTCCCGCTGCAGTAGGTCCTACCCCTGTCATTTTGTTTGTCCATGGTAACGGGGTTGTCCGTCTAGGTCACTTTCCCTGACACTGTTCAGTGAGTCTTCTGTAGGTAGGAATTCTGCCTTGTTCCTCGCCTGCCCTCATGCCCATGGAAGACAGGGGGCTTATTAAACTAAGTTGCATCTTTCATGCCCAGGGAGTATGCCTGTCTGCTTTGAGGAAATGTAGAATGAAGATAATTTCTGGTAAGAAAGAGGGCAACATGCACATTTTCAAGGAGAGGAGTTCTGGGAAATGGCATGTGCAGCAGGCCTGAATCTAAACTTTGTCATGAGAGGAACAGGGGAAATAGCCAGTCAGTTTCCAAGCTGCTGTATCCCTGTGCTCTTGGCTCATCCTCCTCATGTTAGGTAGCAACACAAGGCTTGGCAGAAACAGGAGCTCCAGAAACATGTGCTGAGTGAGTCCAGCTCACTGGATGGATAGATGGATGGATGGATGGATGGATGGATGAAATTAAGACTGTTTTGATTGCAAGCGACCAAAGATACAATTAATAAAATAGTCAAGGCAGAAAGGAACATCTGGATGCTGGTATGGAGAGCAGGTGCAGACTGACTGAGGGCTGGGTTGGCTGCAGGGCATCACACGATGTCATCAGGGCCTACATTCTCTCACCTCTCAGTCCCACAAAAAGAGCTCTAGCAGCTCCAAATATCAACTCTTCTCAAGTTCAAGTCCATGAAGGGAAGAGAGAGAATCTGTCGGTGAGAGCCAAAACAGGAGTCCCAGAGCTGAGGCACCCGGGCTCCAATCAGCAAGGCTGGCGTGCAAGTGCCTACATGAGCCATTCACTGTTGTGATTAGAACTAAACCGATGGAATTAGAAGGACAGAGTAAGAGCAGCTGTGGGACCAGTATTGGTTCTAGCACTTCGCTCAAAAGCATCCCCAAAGTAAACAGTGGAACAAGTGTAAATCTGCTTGAGGTCTGGCATAGCTTTCCACCTCAGCCCCAGCTGGCCTGTGTCCCCTCATACCCAGGCCTCTGCCTCTTCCCCCATCATCTCATTTTGGAGTCGCCAGTGAGCCCGTCTTTCCTCAGCTCCCAGTGCTTACAGGCATTTTCCTAATCATGATCAATCTCAGCCCAGGAAATCACCTCTTCATTCATCTCAAGGTCCTGCCCCATTTCTTCATATGCTTGAAATCCCCACAGCAATGTCCACTTGAATCTCTGCATCCAGGAAGATGGGAGGACTGTGATCCTGAGACTTGGGCACGTCTCCCTGAGCTCAGAGCACAGGCAGACCCCTTGCAGGCCTTGCCATTGGAAGCAAATTGCAAAGCTCTCTACTTCTTGGTTTCCTCCATGAAGACAACAGGCCTTACTCACCAGGACTGGTGAAGGTCTGTCCATCCACATTTAGCAGAGTTTCCCCACAATCAGCTGAGTGCCTGCTTCCCGTTCTTTCTGAAGCAGGAAGGACACACACAGCTTTCAGCCCTCTCTCTCCAGGTGAGCTTGAGTGTCCATAAGCAATGAAGGGGAGGAACGCAACTGTCAAAAGCAGTCTATAGCCACCAAGGAGAGGCATGGCACAAAGAATAAGGAAGTACCTTATTTTTACAAGTATCCTCAAGATCTTTACTCGTGTTCTAACTATCAGCTTGAGTTTCCCATCTATAGAAGAAAAATGTTGGTTTTTCTCTGAAATCTCTTCCAAGTATACAATGCTGAATGTCAGTTCCAACCAGAAAAACTACTTCCACAATTCACTGGATTATTCATGGGGAGGGAGAAACCATCTAATGAATATTTATTATGCACCAGACATCAGTGCTAGTGGCCATTACTGCCTGTGACTGGTTCAGGCTAGTGGCCAAGAACTATGCTGAGCACTTTCTGTGGACTCTCCTTGATGCTTGGTAACTCTGCAGAGAAGCAATCCATCCTCCTTTCACGTGTCAGGAAGGTGAGGCACAGAGAGAACAAGACACTCACCAAGGATCACACATCTGTGGCAGGATTTGGACTCTATGCTCTATAACTCTGAATTATAACCTATGCTCTGAGTTTCTTACCGTCCTTCCTCTCTTAATGATCTGGACCACTGTTGCTCAGGAAAGAGAAAGGGGTATTCCTGTGTGCCAGTGATCACCTGGAAAGTTTCAGGGCAAGTGTCCCATTAGATGGTGTTTGAGCCAGAATTTGCCAGGCAAAGAAAGACCCATAGAAATTCCATGAAGGGAAGTTGTAGCTAAGAGTATGGCTCAAGAGATTATGCCCCTGAGAATGAATCCTGATGTTTCCACTTCTCAGCTTTGTGACCTTACTCTCCCTATGCTACAGTTCCTGACTTGCAAAACAAAAATAATAATCCTCCAATGTAAAGGATTATGAGGCTAGAATGATCAAATACTTTGAAAACACTTAGAACATTGTCTAGTCCATAAAAGTAAGTAAATAAATAGCAAATAAATGTTTCCTACAACTATTATTTTGGGCTAGTGGGAAAATAATGAGGCAAACAGGGGCAAACTTGCATGCAGGTCCCAATAACTAGCAGGTATCTGGTGAAAGGTGGAGCTGGAGGCAGGCAGGAGACAGAGATGGAGATGGAGGGAATGGAGATGGAGACGGAGAAAGCTTGAGAAAGATTCCAAAGAGCCCAAATTCCAAGGGTGGATGAAGGAGGAGAAAGACTAAGGAAGTCCCTGGCTGGTGTTTCAGAAGCAGTAGCCTGCCCCTTTCTCACTCTACAACATTGCTTCTCACAGACACCCTCCTTTATTCTTGGAAGATGATCCTTGCCCACAATTTCCACTCAAGTTTTGGCCCTAATTCGGCAGACACACAGAAAGACCCTCACCCTTTTTATTAATCCAAGATGTCATCAAGAAATAATGTCATGCTGTGTCCTGGAGCTTGATCATCTCCAAGATAAACTAGAGGGAATAGCCCTCATCCTACATTACCATGGAATGTCTGCCAAAACTAAGAAACCTACACTGACATATTCCTAATTACTAAACATACTTTACCGGGATTTCATCAGTTTTTGCAGTATTCTTCTCTTACTACTCCAAGCCACCATATTGAATTTAGTTGTCATGTCTCCCTGGTTTCCTCTGGTCTGTGACATTTCTTCAGTATAATGGTTGATTCACTGTGTCAATTTGAGAAGTCTAGAAATTTGACTAAGTGATTCAGCAGGGGGCCAGGGTCCTCACTTTGTGAACATCCTGAGTGGGTGCGAGAGGAGGGCACCAAGATGGTATGAGCCCTACGCCAGCCTGGAGGATGAAGGCGGCCTGTGTACAATATAACGGAGGGAGACAGGCTCGCTTCTGTTACTTTTGCATCTTCTGCCACCTTAAAGTGTTGCCTCTTCTGCCATGCCACCCTGCCTTGGAGCCAGCTGACTATGTACTGAAACCTCCACAAACTGTGAGCTAAATAAACTTTTCCTTCCTTAATTTTGAGCACTGGGTATTTTGTCTCAGCAAGGAGAGAAAAATAACTATGATACACAGTCTCTCCTTCTTTTTGATGACTTGCCATTCTTGAGCAGTATTGGCCAGGCACCCTGGAGAATGTGCTGCAGCTAGGGTCTCTCTGGTGTTCATCTCCTGGTTGGCTTGGTTTGATTGGTTTGGAAAATATTACTGCAGAGGGGAAGGGACTTTTTTTGTTACATCAGTTCAGGGGTTCATAGTATCTGCACAATATTTTATTACAAAAACAGAAAGTTGTCATTCAATTTCTTCTTTCATTAAATGCAAATTTCTCTTAAAACAACCAAAATTCACTTTTTATTTCACTGCTGTTTTATCTGACACATCCTAATATTGAATATAATCAATCCTACAGTCAACTAATAATCTCTCTCTGTCTTTTTCTTATTAAACCACAACAGGCTCATCCAATTTTAGTGTCCTTGTTTTGGGGGTTTTTGTCTGTTTGTTTTTAATAAATATAGAAATGTATCTACTCCCTGTTTAATTAATTTCCATCTGATTTAGATCCACTATGATGCCCCAGTCTACTACATCTTCCTGGATTTGGTCAGCCAGCGTCTAACTTTCTCTCCAAGCCCAAATTATCTTCCCCAAATTATTCCCCAGTATTCACACTGGCAATAAAATTATTGAACAAGACAGAGATGAAGACCAAAATTCAGGCTCAAAGATCAGGAGCTTTGTGCTTTATCCTGGACCAGTGGAGGGCCAGAGGATCCCCTTCCACACATCCTTTGCTCTGCTTGATTTCATTTCCCCTGGCTGCCAAAAATGGCATAATCCAACCCAAGCCATCAGTAATGAGGGTTGTAGGCAGAGCTGCATAATTATCAACACATGCCTGAAATTACATTTCTTCGCATCAGTGTTTTGAGTGAATTTATATCTGAGTCTCTAGTTTTGAAGAATTCCATTCATCCCACAAACATTTACTGAATAATCACTTTGGGTCAAATTCGCCTTCTTATTTTTTTTTTCTCCAACTTTTTTTGTTCAACTTAGAATCATAAACATCTTAAGGGAGCAAAAGGAGAGAGAACCTTCATCGTCCTGCGGGTGGAGGGCGATGGTCCCAGATGGGGTTGGGGTCGAGCCCCAGTGCTGTACTCACTTCCCCAGGAAACCCCCGTAGCTGTCTTCCACTGCCTTGGCCTTGGGTTCCTCGGTCTGTAAATCACAGAGTGGGTATGAATAGATGGCATCTGAAGTATTTTTCAGCTCTGGTATTCTAGTTGGGAAAGGTTTGGAAAAAGAGAGGACGTGTGGGCACACAGTGCTAGCAGTCGCCTGGGTTCTGCCTGTATCACTGACTCCAGGCCACCTCCTGAGTTAAGGCTACCAAAGCAGGAGCCTGAGGCTGGAGGTGGTGAGGTGCAGTGATAGTTCTCCCACCTAGGCCAGGATGGAGCCTGAGTTTAAATATAGCTTTACAACTTCAGTGCTTATAGTACTCCTTCTATAGGGTAAGAATTTTTCTCATTTTAACATGCTCTGCCTTACTAGATTTTATTTAAAGGAAACCACACTCAGGCATTGGATAGCTGAATGCCTTTTGGAAAGCTGCTTCTGTTTAAAAATGGCTAAAAGGGATGTCAAATCTGTCTTTCTGAAAATCAGACTGCTCCCTGAGCACTTTCCTTCTTAGTGCAGAAGTGTAAACTATCTGAAAATGGATATGCTTTGCTTTGACCGGGTCAGAACCACAGGTACTCAGGGCTGAAGGACCAGCACTCAGAGCGTGGTACAGCATAGACCTGACCGCCATGTCCCTTGAGGCACAGGTGGAGAGGTCAAAGGAGGAGTCTGGTACTAAAGAAACCAATGGAAGGCTTGTCTTGCTGTTCACCACCACGGGTAGAAGACGCAGAGCTGTGCTGTGTCCGGCATTCATGTGGACCCTCAGTTTGACAGCGTCACTTGTCGGTCTGCTGAAAAACCTCCCCAGGCAGATTCCAAAAACATGGCCAGTTCAACTGAGAAAATATTGGGGATGGAGAAGACGGAGGAAGGAACAACGTGAGATGTCAGTAGTATCATCTGGGTGATTTTCCTTTTCAAAAGCTCCTGGCAAGCAAACTTCTCAAGAGAATGATACTGAATACACAGAAGATTAGTAATAGCTGCAATCAATGTATTAAGGGGCTGTGATTTGCTGGAATTGGGCTCAGTTGTTGGGAGGCATTTGCTCCACTCTCCTCCAAAGCCCCGGGAAGAAAGCCCTATTTTCCCTAGTTTACTGACGCGGAGACAGAGGCTTAGAGGGATTACATAGTTTGCCCGAGGTCACAAAACTAATAAGTGGTGTTAAAACTACGTCTTCCCGATAACAGGAAATCTCCACTGATCCTTGTGAATGCTGTGCTGCCCCAACTATTTGAAAAAGGGAATGTTCTGCTTCATAGTATGTGGACAGGTGCACACATGCATTCAGACACACGTGCACACACACAGATGCACATCATCCCACACAGGCATACACACATTCATTAGTGGGGCTTCCAAGATATATATGATTAAAATGTGACAGAACTGTCAAAATTAGTTCCTAAGAGTCTGGATGCTCACCAAGTAGCAGCCTGTCTGGGAGGATGAGGCAGGAGGGTAAGAAGCTTGAAGTTAAGAGACATGAGATTCCAACAACCCAAAATGGGCTTCAGAGGAAGGCATCGACTGTGAGCACAATAGCACAATCCTCAAATGCAGGAAACAGTACATTTTTGTTACTTACATTAGTAATAACTGGTCCTTTATCAGTCATTTTTTTATCAGATGAAAGCCCCGTGAGACAGCACGGATTTTGTCTTGCTCACACTCAGACCCAGTTCCTAAGAGAAAAGCTGTCTAAGCCAATGTTAAAGGCTAATAAATTTATGTATAATATTTGTCACCTTCAAATTGTCCACACAAGGAGAGGCATGAATCTCTTAGAGACTTCTTGGGGGACATTCATGCTGGTTCCCGGTGTTGGCACCACATCGGCATACTAACTTACATAAGTTAATGTTTCCATTTCCACTGATTAATCTGGCAAGAGAAAGCATCCAGGTGCCAGTATGAGAGGTGACTCACATGGCTCCTCTGTGGAAAAGTAGAAGAATCTTTTGTATCTTTTGTCCAACATATATTGAACGTCCACCAGTACTTCTATCACCTCTTATTTTTCCATATTAATACCTGTCACTCTCCGCCTGCCAGCTGGAATGGGGTTTGTGCTCAGGAAAAGGGCCAGAAGGCCCACAGGTTGATATTTAGTACCTGAATCTGACCAAACAAGCTGCCTGTTGCTTCCCGTCAAGGTGCCACAGTTGTTCTGAATAGCACTGATGTCAATATGGAGATCAGAGATGTTCCACCGGCTCCACAAGGGCAGCTGAGCAGGGCCCCAGGTTTAGAAGGTCCTCAGGTTTGGCCCCAGGTTTAGAAGGGCCTCTTGAAATTCATATGTTTGGAACATGAAACCCAGCATTTGCACTTTGCACTGAGCCCCACATGGTTTGTAGAAGGTCGTGTACCTGGCACTAGCCTTAACATTCATTTCCCAGGGATTGGCCAAGCATAGTAGCTGCCCTCAAAGACCCCACAATCTCCCTCAAGACTCAGACATGTGAACAAATAGTACAGACCCTACAGCAACTGCTCCCCTCCTTCATCCAACTCAACTGGCTTTGCCAATGCTACTTCCCTTACCTCCCCACATACACTTCCTTGTGGCCACTGGCAAAGATCAGACCTGCCATGGGGTAGACTGGCCTTGCCCAGCATCTTAGTTACTTTTCTCTCATTACTGAGGCAAAATATCCAGTACCCAAGGTTAAAGGGGGAAAGGTTTATCTAGCTCCTAGTTTGTAAATGTTTCAGTCCATAATTAGCTGGCTTCAAAGCAGGGTGGTACATGGCAGAAGGGCAACAGTTCATGGCTGTGGAAGACACCAAAAACAACAAGAGAGAGGGGAGAAAGATAGGGCAAACCTCTTTCTACCCCTCACATTATAGGCGGGCTACCCACTCTAGGGTGGATGTAGCCCTCACATCCCCAGTACTAGCACTAGCCCATGAATCAGTCACAAACTCTAGATTCAGCCACCTTGGAAAAGTCCACACCCCCATGACCTCATGAGGCTTTGGGAGGGCCATCCAGACATAGCTGGGACATAACACCCAGCTTTCTAAGCTGGTCATCTCATTTCCCCACCCACCAGTCTGCAGTTCTACCAATCAAGTGTGTGCCTTTGCCCATCCTGGCCTGGTACCCTCTGCCCCCCACATATGGATGGGCCCCTCTGCAACCCTCACCCATAACCTTCTCATGCTCATTCCCTCGCTTTCTGCATCATCTCCTAGCTACCCTTTGGAGCCTTTAGGAGTTGGCTTAGGGGCCACTTTCTCTAGCACCCCTTCTCTGATACCTTCTACCCAGTGCCCCCCATGCCTCTGCAGTGCCATCACCTCCTGCTCCAACCCAGAAGCACAGCCTGCCTTCCCCAGTAGATTCTGAGCTTTGGCACAGGGCTATGTCATCTCCCCTTTGAAACCTGGCATCTGGCCAAGGATGGACAGAAGGAGGAGCCCAGCCACCCTGGTGGAGGAAGAGGTGCATACCAGGACTCTTTGGTGGCCCGTGCTCCTGCCAAGCCAGAGACAGAGAGCTACCCAGCGATGTGACGTACTTTGTGGCCCAAATTGAGCTCTGGTCACACACTGACCTCCACTTGACCCTTCTTCTCAGAGGGGTAGCCATGTGTGCAGACCATTCTGAATCTCCTGGCAGGAACCATTTCCCTGCAGAGATCCTTCTCTGGGGTTCAGTTCTCCATACCTGTTCCCCTGCTAAACTGAGTCCCCTTGTCACTGCTTTCTTGGCCACACACAGGCTCTTGGCCTTGTTTTCACCAACTGTAAGAGCCAGGATCTCTCTATTTTCCATATAACCCAATGTACACTTCGACACCTTCAGAAACACTGTTAATTACAATAACAGTGACACTTTGTACTTTTACAGCCTCTTTCATCAGAAGATCTCCGAGTACTTAAAAAATATTATCTCATTAATCCTCACAACACCCTTGTAAGACAGCTGGTAGGTAAACCTACCCCCATTCATTAGGAAAGGGAAGGAACAAGACAGAAATGTGCTGTTTGGAGAAGAGGCCAGGATCAGACCACGAGGGGAAGCAGTTGGAGCTGGCACCCACACCAGCTGGCTTGTGCCCGGAGCCAGGGATGAGCTGGTCCACACATCTGCAAAAGCGTGCCTGGGTCTCGTGGGTAAGCGATGCAGAGCTGGCATGTGGGAAACACTTCCAAGTCATTGACACCTTTGAACAGTCACTTTGTTTCTCATCAGATCTTCTCAGAACATCTGATTCCACTGATGATCCAGAGATTGGCTTATCTGTAAGGATTGGGAACTCTTCTCCCAAATGTCTCTGAGAGATGGTGAAGCTTCCAGCAAAGAGGAAAGAGCATAATCACACATGAATCCCAAGCTCCTTTCAACATGAGAAGCACAAAGCAAGCAGCCAAGACAAAAAAATATCAATTATGTCTTTTAAGGAGGAATATGGACTTTGGTTCCTCTGAGCCTTAGTTTACATTCCTGACTGCTAGCTGAGTGGGATTTTGAATGGATCTGGTCCAACCTTCTCATTTTGCAGATAAGGTAAAAGTAGTCTCAGATCCAAGAGATCTCTACCTCCCCAGTGAATGGAGATCTGAGGTGGTAAGAATGGCCTTGACTGCAGAGCTCCGGGACACCTCAATTTCTCAACATAAACATCTAGGTATAAGTTTGAGGGTGTCAGAGAAAGTTCTGGTAAACTCCAGTCTCTTCAGTTAAACTTCCAAAGAGAGCTGTGGGTCCTGAATGAGGGGTAGGCATGTGAATGGGTGTGCACAGTGGGGGAGAAAGGATCTTGACCCTCAAGAGGGAATTCTGGGATACAGCCAGCGAGGACAAGGGAACCTCCCCACAAAACCAGCCCAGGAGCCTGGATGCCTGTGTTATGTATAATAGATACCTGTCTGATATAATTAATTGTATTTTTCCTAAATTTAACATTGCCCGAAGGGGAAAATCGTTTCTCTTGGTAAAACCCTCATGCCACACAGCTTCTCCGAGCCGGCCAGATTTAATTGCTGCGATAAAAACCACAAGAAAGACCAGGTTCCCACTCAATCTATAACCACATCTACTGAAGAATCGCTTTAATCACCTTTGAAAGGGCGACCACAGGATAATTAAAGGGGAAGGGTGCTCACTGGGAATTATCCAGAAATATCAAATCTCCGTTTATCACAGAGTCAGACTTAAAATCTCTTGGCATGGCTTGGCTCCCCTCCCCCCAACCAGTTCTAAGCTAAGCTAGTGGATTTTCCATTATTCGGAGGTGGGAAGAGTTGGCTTATTTCACAAGTCTCTGTCCAGTAATGGCTGGAATGATAGGAGGACACTATTGTCACCTGAACAGAACCTTCTTTCCTCTGCTACCAACCTGAGTGCACTTGGGTGTCTGGACATCTCAGAAGCTCTTCCCAAAAGCAAAAGCCATGGGAATATTATAGCT
This sequence comes from Dinomys branickii, assembly GCA_004027595.1. Classification (NCBI taxonomy): domain Eukaryota; kingdom Metazoa; phylum Chordata; class Mammalia; order Rodentia; family Dinomyidae; genus Dinomys; species Dinomys branickii. The sequence continues at coordinate 193,549 of PVLD010001017.1, read as the reverse complement.
GAGTTTTCCATGGATCAAAACCCATTCCTCACACAGAAGTCGCACCCCTTTCTAGAAGTCAAACAACAATGAATGAAAGCCTGCGATCAGTGGAGCCAGTGCTTTGAGTAGCCGTGACGAGGTAGTATTGCTTTCCAGGGCTTGATTTATTTTCTCCCTCTCCTGATGCTCTTCCACATGGCCCAGGGCAGGGATCTGCAGGGCGGGCATCAAGAACCAGTGGAGTGACATTCTTGGCAGTCTGTTTACCTCCTAGCACAGGGCTTTGTTCCAGCCCCTGGATTCCCAGGCCTCCCTGTCTGGGGTGCCTGCCCAGGAAATAAAAGTCATCAGCCTACCCCTCATCTCCCTGCTTGAGTTGCTGGTCCAAGCAGGCTCAGTGTGCAGCCTCAGTGCCTGGGGACAGAAGGCCCATCCAGGAGGGAAGTAGAGGACAACAAAGGAGGGACTGACCGGACCGGCAGACCTGATCTGTACATTGTACAGGCATTCATCTCTGTCTATGGAAACCCCCCTGGGTCCCTCCCCACGGCCTTCACACAGAGTGAAACTGAGTTAAACAGGAGCTAAATTACCACACCAGCCTTTGGAGAGTCACAGCCCTGAACTGGCGGCCTACTGACTACAGCTGACTTCAGGCTTCCTTCCACCTTTGACTGGCCCACCTCTATCCCACTCCCAGACTTCTGTTGGCATGCATGAAGGTGCCACACCTTACTTTTCTAAAAAATGCACCTGAGTCTCCTGTGGCAAGAACATAGCAGTGGCCTTGTCCCCAGAACAGTGAGTGCCACACTATGTGGCAAAGGGACTTCACAGACATGAACAAGTGAAGGGTCTTGAGATGGGAGAGGACTGTGGACAGCCCCTAAAACAATCCCAAAGGGCTTCCTCTAAAGGACACAGGGGGTGTCAGTCAGATACAGTAGCAGTATGATGACAGAAGCAAGCAGTTGGAAAGAGCTGGGACCAGGGCCACAAGCCAAGGAGCACACATGGCCCCAAAAGTGAGAAGAGGCAGGAAGCAGCATTGTCCCCTGAAGTCTCCCAGACAGACTTCTGACCTCCATAACTGAGAGACAGTATAGAGAGAAGGACTCAAGTCATAGAGACGATGTTAATTTGTTAGATCAGCAAACAAACACGAATACATCTTCACATATACATTCTTCACAAAGTCCCTGAAGGTGACCACTTTCTGCATGTGGTTCACATGCACTGGTTTATCAAGGGATCCCCAAGGGTCTGCTGGACCAGACTTTGACCACATGCTGGATTTCCAGAGGTAAATCTTATCCCTCCTTTGCTGGCAATGTTGAAAGGGGGATGGGAAGACAAGAAAGGAAAGTGGCTAAGGTTGCTGGACAAAGAACAGATCTGAAAAGATGAGGAGAAGACGCAGATGGGAGGGGAGAAGCTACTAAAGCCACATAGAGCATAGAAAAAAAAAAAGAATAATGACAGGGTGAAGCCAATGTGATGTGCTCAGAAATGCCAGTAGTGTAGGGCATGTGCTGGGGAGGAAGGATGAACTGAAGAAGGAACTTCCATGTAAAGACATGACCCACCTCCAAGGGATCCTCCTTGACAGGCTCTAAATCATAGCGTCCAGAACACCAGCCACCTCTGGGTGAGGTGAGCATTACCAACACCGACACTTTCATTCCTACAATTTTTTGTGTTTTTTTTTTTAATTTTAAAAAGAAATTTAAAGAGTAAACATGATACAGAACTTCAAAACAAGATGATAGGAAATTAACAATGGTGATTGTATTGCATATTGTTATCTTCAAAGTAGTTTCTTAGGTTAGGAGACATAGGCATGCAAAGTTGATCCAAAAATATAATGCTGGATCGATGAACTAATAAAACTTTGTAGTACAATTATCTTATTTACAGTGTTGTCGATAAGTAAGAGGTTTACTACAAATGATCCTCCCCATTTTGAAATGGGACGGTTCACCTGAAAATGATAGGAGACCAGGGGGACAGAAGGTCACATGGGTAACAGGTGTGATATTCAAGATTGGAGTAGAAGCCCATGTTCGGTCTGAGGAACTCTAACCACACTCTTCTCACGTGAGAAAACAAAGCGACAGGAGACAAAGCACCTGTGTTTGTTAGCATTCTGTTGCTCTGGCCAAATATCCAAGTAGAACAACTTAGAAAAGGGAAACTTTACTGTGGCTCATGGTTTCCGTGGCTCCAGTTCATGGTCACTTGGCCTCATTGCTCTCAAGCCTGAGGTGAAGCAGAACCATTATGGCCCAAGAGCATGGCCGAGGAGAGCTGCTCACCTCCTAGCGGAGAAGGAACTAGGGAGAAAGGAGCCAGAGAGCAGATGCAGTCCCCAAGGCCGTGAGGGAGGCTCTGCTCCCTTCAGTAAGCCTCACCTCCTGTTTCCATAACCCCCCAAAACACCATCAAATTACGATCTCATCGGTGGATGCGGGCATTGGTGAAGTTAGAGTCCTTGTGATCCAATCACTTTCCAAAAGCCCCACCACTGAACTTAGGAGCTTTCCTTGGGGACACCTCAGATCCACACCACAGTCTCTTCGCATAACACACCTGACTTCCCCTCACGCCCAAGCTCCATGTTCACTCAGAATAACTTTACCTTCTTGTCAGGTGCTTCCAGTTCCACTGTCAAGCGGAAATATAACTCAAGGCATATATATCATGCGTAATTCTTAGTACCCTATTTTTGAAAGTAAAAAAGTACAATTAATTCTGTAATTTCTTAAATACATTTTATTTAACATAGTATCATTTCAGCCTAACATATCAGAACTACTGCCATTTCAATGTCTGATCAATGTTCAAATCACACACTATTAATGAGATAACATTCTCTTCCTTCTACCAACCCTTCACAGCTGAGTGCTATTTCTCACTGGTAGCACTTCTGGGTTTGAACTGGTCACATTTCAGGTGTCCAGCAGCCACCTGTGGCTGTGGCCGCCATCTTGGGCCAGGGAGCTTTGGGATTACAGGCAGATGGTCCCGGCCATGAGGGAGTGGTGAGGTGTGGCTTGGATTTCACTCTTTGTCTCCCTTTCATACTGCGTCATCAGCTTTTCCACACACTCAGCAGTGGGGAAAAGGCAAGACCATCTTGACTTCTAGATTTAGTGGTAGATAAGAGGTTAATGGCTTAGTGTAGAGAGCAATAAACTATAGCCCATTGGCCAAAGTCAGCCCCGGTCATTTTTTATACAACACACGAGCTGTGAACGGTCTTAAATTTTTCAAAGGGATATAAATAAATAACTAGCAGCAACTATATGTGGCCTGCATGGCCTAAAATGTATTATCTGGCCCTTTATAAATAATTGTCACCAAGCCCTGATCTAGTTAGCTATACTATTATTTTCACATCTGTAGCATTTATAGGACTTATATTACCCTCAATGATCAAAATTCCTATCTAGTTTTACTATTAATACCTCTACATCTCAGTCCTTACCCCATCCTTACTCCAGGACTTTTCCATCCTGGAGTTCTTAAGTTCTTTATGTGATGCAATGCTGGGTTCCCTGAGGTTGCTAGTAAGTTTTTTCCAGAAAATCACACACTGTGTTCCCCAACGTTCTATTATTTGATTGACATTCCATCAAGAGTGACAGTGTCAGGATTACCCTTCCAGGCGTTATTGGTCCATTTGATTGTTTGTGCCACTCTCTTTAAAGGATAAAGCCAGACTGAGGCCCTGCCCTCTGCAGGTAGAAGTCCCTTCCCCTGGGACTCTGTCTTCCAGCCCTCTGTCTTTGGGCATTGATGACTGTGGAAGCGTTCTTACCCCACCTTCCATTTATTGTTTGTTTTCTTGATTTTGATGTCATTTCTTCCCAAGCTTTCCCAGGACTCAGTTGCCCAATTCATTTAGGACATCTGCCTGTTGCACTTGTAGCTGAGACACAACCTACCCAGTACAGGCCACCCAACTCTGGCTTCCTACACTTAGTACCTCACAGTCCTGCTCCCTGCCTTGGGGGCAGCACACTGCTGATGGGAAAATCGAATTCAATTCTGATGTCTGAATAATGCCTCTTACTTTTGATGTTCATTAAATTAAACAGGATATGTCCTAATGTTAAATGTTCTCTATCAACTTTTTATAAGACAATGTGATCTTCTACTAGGAATGAATTCTTTCCTTCTTTTCCAGGAAAATTTTCCTCTAGTGGCATCTTTTCATTTGGACCCCAGATTCCTCATACAATACATTATATTAGTTTGTCTTCAGTGGCTGTTACCTTTCCTTTGATTGGTTACAGCTCTTTCACTCTCCTCTCTGCATTCCTTTAGAGTGTTTTAAACATATCTTTGGTCTCAGTGCCTCAGTATCCCAACTATATTGTTCTGTTCTTTTGTTTGTAGCTTATTGATTAGTTCTTACATACTGTTTTGGTACTAAAGTTATTTACTTTCTTCTTTCTTTCTTTCATTTTCTGTCCTTTTTTTTTCCTTTCTTTTTTTGTGGTACTAGGGATTGAGCCCAGGCCTTAGTACTTAAGCTACACCCCCAGCCTATCTTTTTCTTTTCTATTTCAAAACAAGGTCTCGCTAAATCACTGAACTGTGCACCCTGGCCTCAAACCCATTGTCCTCCTATTTCAACCTCCCAGGGTGCTGCGATTATAGGCACACCCCACTCTACCCAGCCTCAGGTTGTTTCCTTACCCCCACCATATCACTTTCTTCTCACCTACTGACACATTGCTAAGGTCCTGTTTTTCTCACTTATGATATATCCTTCTATAGCACAAGCAGTTACTGAGGATTTTCTTCTGTTCCTAGAGTTCTATCCTCTTCAGGGCTATGTTCTTCATCTGTATGTTGTATATAACATTCTTCAATTTTTTATACTTAGCTTTCAATAGGGCTACACTGGTATAATAGCCACATGATGCCTTTAACTTCATGTATCCTAAACAAGAGCACCTCTTTTCAGACCTTCATTTTCTGCGATGAGAATTCAGGGTGAACAGTGGAAAGCTCTCATCCTCTGAGGTCCTGGCAAGTGCATGTGAATGACCACTTCATCCTGCAGGAGTCACGCTGTATTTTGGTGGCAAAACTGGACACCTAGGTGGAGACAAGTTTCCCACTCCAGAAAGAGTTTAGAAAACAGGCAGTGTAGCTCCAGGCCTACCCCAGATGGATCTGGACTTGTGGCGATGAGTCAAGCTTAAGGAAAAACTATGCAATTCCTCTTGGCTTTTCCCAAAGATGTTTCTTCAGCCTCCCAATCTTCCTATACCAAACTGAGGAGAGAGGCTACAGACAAAAAAATCTTTGCGAATTGGTCAACTCTCTTTAATGCTTCAGTTCTATTTCTTCAAGCAGTCCTTTAATCTACAGCGCCCTTCCTCTTGATGTAAACCAAATTCTAGCTACCTTCCAACACTCGTATGGAAGGACACTTACAAGAAGTCCATGGTAAATCCTCCTGTGATGGGTGCTTTGAATGCCACACCTTCGTGTGACATTTGACTTCTAGCTGGGCCAAAATGCACTTGTTTACAGGATTGTTTACACAGTGATCTGGATGACAGTAACAACCTGGGTTGCACATGTTTGCACTTCAGGCCATAGCTATCAGAATACTGTCACACTTACCACAACCCCCCACCCCCATCCCGGAGCAACCTCGGGAAGTCAGTCCTATGGGATCTAGTCTTACAGATGGGGAAAGGGAAATACAGAGATGTCAGGTGTCCACCCCAAGTCACTCATTAATGGGCAGCAGAGCTGCCATCAGGCTAAGTGTGTTAGCTGCTCCCATAACATCTCAGCTGCCCCTCTGATTGGTACCTGCTGCTGCTCATGGAGGGCAGGCAGGATTGCCAACTGGCGGCATAAGTTGTTGACTGCACAAGGGCATCTGGATGACAGGTCAAGTAAGGAGGGAATTCCAGCTGTGCTTCTCTTCCAACCTGCACCAAGAGCACAGCTGCCTAGGCAAATCCCTTGTCCTAAATCACGTACAACTGGTGCGGAGCACATGTGTCCCTGTGCTGCCTCTGCAGAGGCCAGCACACAGTAGACACCCGTGAGCTATCCATGGAGTACATGCTTGCATTGACAGAGTTCATGTGTATGAACTACTTAATTTACTTTCCATAAAAATTCCAAATAAGACTGAATTCTAAGAATTCAGCTTTTCTAATGGTAAAATTGAACCAGAGTGCTCCATTGGTGCCGAGGCCACTGAGGGCCCTGAGAGGGAGAGTGTGGTCTCACTTGGTACCAGGGGAAGATTATGAAAAAAGAAACATTGTTTTCCTTTCTGTCAATCCTATATCCAACCCACTGCACTGCAGATGTTGGCAAGGTGTTCTAGGATCCTTTAAATTTCCCTCAGTTCTCCAATCATTGGCTCAAGTGAAAACCAGGAAATGAATAAGCCAGGTCATTGTGTCAGTAGATGTGCATAAATGCTTTTTAAAATGCCGCAAATGTTTGGATCCCAAGCACTGGGAAAGCTGTATCAACTGTAGACTCTGAGTGGACTAGGGCTGGGGGACGTGGGACAGAGAAGAAGAACCCAGGGAAGCCAGGAGTGTGAGGATCTGGGGCTTCCCAGGACACATGTTTGAAAAGGTGACTCACTAGGGTCAGGAGAGGGCTGAGGGTGGTCAGGTTGAGTCACTGGAGGAGAAAGGGGCAGAAGGCGGAAATGAGAGGTCAGGGTAGCTGGGGTAGGCCTTGATTTGCCATGGAGAGGGACCCCGCATACTGCATACCAGTTTGACAACCTGGAGACATTTGTACTCTCCCAAGGCACAGAACCACTGTTTGTGGAGTGGAGATTTCCCTGCCCCGTCCTTCTTCACTCGCTGAGCTAGCACTCTGGCTCTTAGGTGTGAGGTCCAGCGCTGGGTCTCACTACACAGGTTCCAGACCCAAGTAGCTCCCCTCTGGAGGTGTGCAGGTGAGTCTCTAGCAGGCATATCTGTGAGAAGTTAGCAGTGTCCACTCCAGCAAAGAGAAGAGCAAGTCCCATGGAGGGCACAGGCAGCCTGGGTAGGATGGAGCCCCTGACAAGGATGGAGGTGAGGCAGGCATGGAGATTCTGGGCAGAATAATAAAGATCACAGCCTATACCGCCACCATCCTGTGACCTCACAGCCCATGGCACTCTCTTGCTGGCATCTCATATCATAAACTCTAGGTTTCCATGACAAAGAGAGGGGAAGAGCAGGCTAGGATCATAACCTTCTTTGTGTCCGAGGTACGATGACCTTCACAGAAAAACTGCTATATATGGATGATGTTGTATGTGCTTGTGGGGGGAGACCCAGAAGCCACATGGCGCCATATCAGCTGAATAATGTAAATAAGAACACATCATCATTGTTTTAGGAACCTGCTTTTGTATTGGAGGGTATTCAGCAGCAGCACTTCCCATGTTTTTATTCACAGTTTATAAAGACCCTCCTGAAAGAGGACTTCCAGAACAGCTTCTGAAAGTAGTAAGAGTGATGGGCTAAATGTGTTTGAAATGAGAGAGAGGATTTTGAGGGGCATTGCTGGGAATGTCCCTTTCTCTGTAACGTATGATTTATAATTTAAATATTAACCACAGATTTGCATCTGATCTTGTAGGCAAAGAGCAGTGGAATAAATGAATGGGACTCCAGCCAAGGTTAGCCGTAAATGGGAGCCCACCAGACTGAAGCTGACCTGGAGGAAGATGATGCCTTCCTGGGCCTGCACGCAATTCCGATCCTGTTCCCTCACCCAACATGAGGAAGGAGAAAGGAAAGGAGAGGAGGGAAGGAAGAAGAATGAAAGAGGGAATAAAAAGGCATTGTTCTTGGTCTTATTGGGTGCCTCTCATGCCTGACAAAGAATGAATTAGGGAGAGATCAGAACATCCAAGATCAAAATAGTCATTAGCTGCCACTCCCCCCAAACACGCGGCTGCCAGGAGCCAGCCCAGACAGTCCAGCACAGAGACGAAACCACGCAGCAGAAAGGCCCCTTGGAGCAGCCCAGTTATTAAGAGCTCTAGCTGAGGAGAGAGAGTGTGTTTGCAGCTTAACTCAAACGTTCGTGCTGAAATGTAAAAAACAATTATGACGTTCAATTATTCCATTAAGTGAAATTAACCATTCTTCTTGTTCTTTGAAAAGACCAAAAGAAAGCACAGATCTGAATAATTAGGTCAGTAAAGAATCATGAAGAAAGGATGTCTAGACTTTTATTTTCATTTGAAAGTAGGAGGAGGGGTTTGTGTTGGGGCTCTGAGTGAGTCCGCACGCGCATGTGTGTGTGTGTGTGTGTGTGTGTGTGTGTGTGTGTGTGCGCTTGTTCTTTGAATTCCCGGGGTGGTCATATCCGAGGCGCTGCCCTGGCAGGTATGGCCAAGTCCGGATCAAGGAGTGGCATTCCCACTTTGATGTTGAATGTCATGCTCTGCTGCTTGACGATCTCTTTGGCTGCCTGTAAGTCTGTTGTCCTGGGAGACCAGGTAAACTGGGCCAGGAACAAGGCAGACCCTGCTTCACAGTACCTCTTGGCACCCCTACCGAGGAAAGATTTGAAGGTGGAGACGTTCTCATTGCCTCTCAACTCCCAGCAGGGATGATCACCCATTGAGGCCATCTCACCTGGTGGCAGGTCCACAGATGATGCAAACGAAGCTGGACATTTGCTCATGTGCTGTCCACACAGGGTCACTTGACCATCCCATACCTCTGTGTGTGTTAGGAACCCAGGAACCCCGGCCTGGAACTGCAAAGGAGGATCAGGGTAGTAAGCACCGGGCCAAGAGGTGTGGGTCATTAGCTTGCCAACCGAGCACAAGAGTCTGAACCTTGGCTTCCCCAAGGACCCCTTAGCTTTTTTCATGGCGTGAATTAGTAGCCTGCAAACACTAAATACAAAACCACCAGCGCTGCTTTTTGTGTTTGTTTGTCAATTTGTTTTTGTGTCTTTAAATCATTGGTTTCATTGTCCATTTCTCCAATGATACTTGGGACATCAAACCTCCTCATTTGTAGGAAAGGCCTCTGTAGTTTCATCTAAAACTTTATCCTCTGATGTGTCCAGGAGCATGTGATTCTGCAGGACATCCAGGTGATTCTTTTAGAACAACTTTAAAAACAAAACTTTTAAAAATTGTAAAATATACATAAGATTTACCATTCTGGACACTTTTAAGTGCTCACTCTGCTGGCGTTGAGGACACTCACTCAGTTGTGAAACTGTCCCCCGCTCCATCTCCAGGACTGTTTCCATCCTCTCAAGTGAAGCGCTACTGCTCATTAAACCCTACTTCTGTCTTTTGCCTTCCTCCAGCCCTAGGAAGCCACCATCCTGCTTTCTGTCTCCATGCATCTGATCACTCTGGGAATCTTACATAAATGGAATCATGGAGCATTTGTCTTTGTGTTACTGGGTTATTCCACTTAGCATAATGTTTGTAAGATTCATCCAGGGTCTCATACACAATAGAATTCCTTTCCTTTTTGAAGCTGAATAACAATCCATTGTATGCAAATGCCATAGGTTGTTTCTCCATTCATCCAACAGCACACATTTGGATTGCTTCTACATTTTGTCTACTGTGAATCCTGCTGCTACAAACATGGGTGCACAAATGTCTCTTTAAGTTCCTGCTTTTCAGTTCTTCTGAGTTTAAAATAATCTTTAGAAGAAAAGTGAGTAAAAGTATCACTTTCTACTCCTGGGAAGCAAGTTTCTATTAGTGTACTCAGCTAATGCCAGGTCTTAGGAAGTAGATGTTCCTGGCATTCAAACAAAACGTGGATTAAAATTTGTTCGCTACACTTAAGAGTTTTCTTTGTTACTTTAGTTTTTCTTTCTAATTAATATATAATAATTGTACATGTTTATGGAGGGCAATACAATATTTCCATACATGTGCATAATGGGAAATGATCAAATTACATTGCAGGATAATTAGTGTTTCTATCACTTTATCATTATTTTATGTTTGGAGCCTTCAAGATCCTCTCCTCCACTTCTTCATAAAATATGCAGCAGGGTATTCTGAGCTCTAGCCCCCCTTGTGATGCAGACCCTAGAACTTGGTCTTCTTCTCTAACTTGGTTTTGGTGCCTATTGTCTAATCAATCTCCTTTCCCAGCCCACCCTTTCTTGCCCCTATCTGTCTTTCTGAGGTTCAACTGTTTTTGAGCTTATGCATATGAGACAAGCCATTCAGTCTCTGTGTGTGGATTATTTTACTTAGCAGAATGTTCTTTGGGTCCTTCTTTTTTGCCCCAAATGACCGAACTTCATAGTTTATGGCAGAAACATAGATAGATAGATAGATAGATAGATAGATAGATGTAGATATACCTACCTCACTTTTTATCCATTCATCCACTGGTAGACCCTGGGGTTGATTCCATGTCATGCCCTGGGGAATATATTCACTTGCTTGTGAAACCATCACCCCCCTCCATGGTATCTCTTTGATAAACTGATTTAATTTTCTTTAGATATATACTCAGAAATGAGATATTCCCACAGTTGGTAAAAGTATTTTTAGTTTCTTGATGAACCTCCATACCGGTTTCCATAATGGCTGCATTAATTTCCCCTCTTCCAACAGTGCATAAGAATTCCCTCTGGACTGAATCTTTGCCATAATTTTTAACTTTTGCTTTTTTGATAATACCTATTCTGTATGTGCCACAATTCAAACCTCTCACTGCAGTCCCAATTTCCATTGCACCAGTAGCCAGGGACACTGAGCACTGCTCCATGTACTTCTTGACCATTTGTATTTCTCCTTTTGAGAAATGTCTGTTCAAATACTTTTCAGTTGTATTATTAGGGTTTTGTGGTAAAGGTTTTAGCATTCTTCACATAGCTGGTTTATTAATCCCTTGTCAGATGAATAGGTTGTGCCCGCATATACATGTGAGGAGCATCCTGTGCACCAGGGATCTGCACAGAAAAGAAGAAAATCTTTCTATCTTGGGCTCTGGAAGGTTCTTCCACCCCAGGAGCAGTGCTGATCAGGGAATTGTGGGCATCCTGGTCATATGGTAAACCACAGTACCCAGAGAATTCAGGTGGCCTCCAACTGGACCAACACCCTGGGGCCAGGGCCATTTCCTGAGCTGCAGAAAGCTGCTGGCTAAGCCTTCGAAGTCCAGACATCCATGTCTGGTCCTGGCTTCCCCAAATGCAAGGAGGCAGCTTCTGGTCAGCAGTGCTGGGCTGACTCTGAGATGAAGACGCAGCACTGTTCACTGCCCAGGCCCCCGGTCTCTAGCCATGTTGTGTGTGACCACAGGGGGAGAGAGGGAGAGGAGAGTCCCAGCAGAGTCAGCCCAGTTTGGCTGGAGGAGTTCCCTGCAGGCAACCTTGTAATGAACAAATGAGACACTTGGCAACTGCATTTCCCCTGGAAAAGCATGTCCAGCTCCTTACATATGCACACAGGCTTTCTCGTGTTTACACACACACACACACACACACACACACACACACACATACACACACACACCACATACACTGCTTGGCATGCATCCATGCCAAACATCTTCAATGCACTCATGCACAAATACTCATAGGCTGTGCAAGTTTCCCACCGCTGCCACAGATCAGAGACTTAAAACCACAGAGACATGTCATCCCCTGAGAGTAGACATCCAGGGCCCTCGGAGCAGTGGGCTTTCTAAAGGCTGTGGCAAAATCCTGCTTCTGGAGGTGCCCACCTGCCCTCCCCGCGATCTTCCCAGCCAGTCACATTACAAAAATCTGTCTCCTGTCACCACACTGTAGCCTCTCCAGCTTCCCTGCCCACTCCCAGACCCTTGTGATCACAGGGGGCACCCGGAGAGCATCCTTAGTTCAAGATCAGTGTACTAGAAACCTGAATTCTACCTGCAGTCTTCATTCCTTTTGCCACACAGCATATGACAGTCACTGTGCCAAGGACTAGGATCTAGGGACCATGAAGGGGCCGCTGTTCTGTCAAACACACACACACACATATACACACACCATTCACTGTCATGTACCTTTGAAAAATTAGCAGTAAGAACTTGGAGGAGTCTACTTTAGGCTTTGCTGAGCCCAAAGCATTTGGCAGTAAATGGTGACTCCTGACCCCCCACCATCCTTTCCATCTCGTTAGTAGGAGACAGACAGCACCCATCAGGAGCACCTGCCCTTGTCCCCTGTATTCTCAGACAATTCCCTCTGGTCTATTCTGGAAATCTGAGCCAGGAAGGACTAAGGGGCTCTTGAGGTTTGTCCAAATGAGCTGGGAAAGGAGCCTGGAACCCTGATATCTCTAAAAGCATCAAGAAACCAGACTTAGATGGTTGTGGTGTCCAGGTGTAGTGGGGTAGGCCTATAATCCAAGCCTTCCAGGAGGCTGAGGCAGGAGGATCACAAGTTCAAGACCAGCTGTGTTAGCCACTTTTCTCTCATTGTTGAGACAAAGTACCATATATCCAAAATCAGGAAGGAAAAGTTTATTTAGCTCACAGTTTGTGGAGGTTTTAGCCCATAATCAGCTGGCTCCAAGGCAAGATGGCATGACTGAGAGGCAACAAGAGCAAAAGGGAGAGAGTAAGCTCCTTTCCCCCCTTATACTGTAAGCAGGCCGCCTGCCCTAGGGCACGTGTAGTACTTGCACTTCTCACCGCCCTCCCCTTGCACAGGACGAGGATGTTTACAAAGTGAGGGGCCTGATCACCCACTGAGCTGCCTAATTCAGCTTCTGAGCTTCTCAAGTTGACCCAGTGTACCAACCATTACACCAACCAGGGCAACTTAGTGAATTAGTGAGATGCTGCCTCAAATTAAAATTAAAAAGGGCTGGGGATGTAGCTCAGTGCAAAGGCCCTGGGTTCAATCCTAGCATCAAAGAATGAGCAAGAGGAAGAAGAATAGGAAGAAAAGAAAAAGCCTCCTGACTGTGGAACAGGTAAAGGCAGAAGGGAGAGAGCACATACACGAAGCCCTGGGCATGTGGGAAGCCAGTAGTCAAGGGTCTACCTACCAGAAATGGGTACAGCTGAGGCTCTGGGGACTCATGGGGGGAGAGCAGCCTGACCACCCATGCCCATGAGACTAATCAAAAAGACACAGGGCTGGATGCAAGAACAGGAATCTGGGGCATGGAGCAGAAGGGGCTGGGAAGCTTGAGCAAAGAGCTCTGCAGACTCCAGAGCCAGAAGGCTGTGTCCCCAGCCTTGGTGGTTCTCCCTCTTCCCTAAGCCCTGGCACGAAAGTGCATGGGTGGGCTGCTCCCCCTGAGAGGAGCCTGGGACAGGAAGGACAATTTTCCCCACAGCTGGAGACTCTTGGCAAGTGGGAATTCAACCCCCTGTAGGATGGGTGGTCTGTCCCAGCCCCGCCTGCCAGTCTGCCACTCTGCAGCCTCAGCCACCACAAAGCCTTTCCCTGCTGCCCAAACGAACACATGAGAGGGAACCAGAGATAGAAATCGCAGTTCACTTAACACTAATTATGTCCCTGGAAATGAAGAGTAATATTGAACTTGCTACTTGCAATGAAAAGAGTAAACACACAGACACGCCCCTTCCCGGGAACATGAGATCCAATAATCCTTCGACTGCTTCAGGCCCAACATACCCTGCAGCTCTAGCAGCCAAAAGTTCCCAAATTGGTCCCTGGGATCCCATCCAGGAGGTTCCAGGCTGGCTGCACCGGAGAGGCACCGGAGAGGAGTAAGAGCTCTAGGGTAACCAAATCAGGGCTCCAGGGTTCCCGTGAAGTGCGTCCTGGCCTCTCCAAGAGGGCCTCCTTGCCTCTGTATCCTCAGCTGCCCTGAGAGAAGCTCTGGTGTTAGACAACTGAATGAAGGCTGGAGGGCTAAGGAATGAAGTCAGGAGGCCACAGATTGCAGAAAGAAGCAGGACCGAAAGCTAGAGGTCCTGCTGCCAAGTCCTGCCCTCAGGCCACACTTTCCTGCTCTGTGTGTGTGTGTGTGTGTGTGTGTGTGTGTGTGTGTAGCTGGCAGCCCAGGAAGGCTACCCGGAGGAAGCAGCACTGCAAACCATGCAGCAGGTAAGAGGAGAAGGGCATTCCCACAGAGGAGTCAGAAACAGCTCGGGTCTGGCAGCAGCGAAGTCGGAGGAACAAAAGTGGAAGAGTGTGAGACCATGCATGTGCACGTGTGTGTACATGTGTGTGTATGTGTGTGGCAAGAGCAGGAAGAATGATGTTACCACTTTACCATGGGAAGCTCTGGAAATTACAAGCAGGCCATGCTGTTATCATGGGGAACTGTGCTGCAGATCTACCTGCTGGGCGTCTGCCCCCCTGCAGACCAAGGACCACACGTGCAGGGAGGGAAAGTGCACAGCCCAGAGCCCCGGGCAAGGGGAGGGGCCACGCAGGAACGTGGCCTCCTGAGTCCGCAGCTCACCAGCTCCCCACCTCAGGCTCAGGAAGCCGAGGGAACTTCTGGCCCCATCCCAGCAGTGTCCTATGGGCCAGCAGTGTCCGCTAGATGCCAGTGATGACCACAGGCTGAGCTGTGCCAGGGTTCAGAGGCCAGAGAGAAAGGAAAGTTTCACATTATCCTCCACTACTCACCCACTGGAGCCACGCCACACACCAACCTTACCTATGCCTCCAAGATCCTGTGCTCTGTCAAACAGCCTTGGCGTCATGGTGTTATGCAAGCAGCACCTCTGCTTCAAATTCAGGTGCAGGCTCAAGGTGTCTCAGCAGTCTCTCCCTACCCAGCCAAGCCAGCAGGACCTCAATCACCCATCTTCCCACCTCCCATAGACTCTGTGAGTCTGGTCACTGGAGGTGTTTGTCTGAGGTAACCCCCTGGAGAGTACTGGTTTGTCCCTGTGAGCCAAGGTGAAAGGTGAAAATGCTGGCCTGGCCCTCATCATGAACCTGCAGGGGCAAAAGGAAGACTAGAACAGACCCACTCCTTCCAACTCAGGGGCCAGGTGACAGTGTCAAGGACAGCAGGCTCTGGAGTCACAGAGACAGTTGGACTTCAGCCCCCCCACCACACCAGGACCAGCCACCCCTTCACCTCTCAGCCTTGCGAAGGGGCCCAGGTGTGGGAAAGCAGGAGTGAATCCCTTGCACATTGAATACCTTGGTCTCTCTGTGGAGACAGTAGTCAGTCTCAGAAGCCCTCAGTGTTGCAGGCAAGGTCCACTTTGGTGGGAATGAGCCTGTGGGAGGTAAATGTCTGAAGGTAGAACATTTGGGTTCAGCCTGTGAAGCTCTGAGACAGCTGAGGGTCTTCGTGACTTCTGGTGCTTCACAGGCCACATCCATAGGGTCCCTCTGAATCCTCCTCTGACTTTGGGAAATACGACATTAATCTTTCTTTTTCCCTGGAAAGACTCCAGGGAGATGCGGGGTTGGGGTGCGAGTTTCCTGAGGAGCGGATAGAGGCAAAGGCTGGCTGAGACCTTGGGTGTCCTGACCAGCAGGGCACCCTGAGTTCTGCTCCATGGTCCCTCTATCTGTGACTCCCTCCCTACGTGCCCCTGTCTAGGGTAATGTGGTGTCTACTTGCATGTTGAGTTGACAGGGCCACCTGTCACTCAGGGAGTCCACCCTACCCTCAGGACAGGTGGCTTCCAGAAAGCTAACACTGAGGAAAGTTGGAGCCAATGCTTAAGGCAGAGGGTAGGCAAATAAGAATGTCACACTCACTTTAGTGTCCACTCACATAAGCCTCGCATGTGCAAACATGCACACATGCATGCAAACATGCACACACCTCACACATGCACCACACACATGTACAGTGATGTTTTTGTTGTGGGATAAGGTTTTCATCAATGGATAGCTCGAAGGATGGGAAATGATCGTAAGTTCTTTAATCTTTGCCATATTTTCCCAATTGTCCATCATGAACACCTGTTTATTTTTATAATCAAGAGAAACATAAGCATTAATCACAAGATGCTGTTCCTTGCATCAAGCAGATAAAGCTTTCTAAAAGCCAGGTGTCTTGATTACCAGCCCCACACTCTTGTCAATAAAATAAATAACATGGAGGAAAACATTTGTGAGTTTCTGGAGCTTGACCAAGCTGACCCACGAGATCATGAGTGGGTAGACTTGGAAATGGGTGATTGAGGAGTGATGTTTTACAGCAAATTCACTTTAAACAAAGATTTGTAGTAGGACCTCAAGCTACCATGCTTGCAGTTAGTCACAGCTCAGTGAAAGGAGAGACCGTGGACTAAGCAGGACCAGAGGAGTGTTAAAGTGTGTGGCTTTGGCATTTTGCCTCTCTGTGCCTCAGTTTACCTATCTGTAAAGAGACAAATGCAGACTAAATGATTCCTAAAGGGCCTAACAGTTCTACAAGGACAATTAGAAGGAAGAGATAAAAGAATTTGGCATCCAGACACTGAACTGGTGACAGCTCCTGAAGACTAGACAGCCCACCCGATCTGCTGCCACCTACAGAGACTGAAAAGACCTACCAGAAGAGGTGGAAAAAAGAAAACTCAACCAAACCAAACTAATGTACACAAACATTGAAACTGATAAGCACAACCCAAATAATTAAGAGCCATTGCCCCTAGAAGATCAGATTAGAATAAAGACAGAACAGTTGTGAAATGTTCAGAAGAGCCAGCGGGAAGTAGACTTCTTATTGTAAACACCACACACACACACACACACACACACATACACACACACCTCCAGTGTAGCACAGGAAGTTTGGGTTCTTGAGGCCAAGTGTCTCCTCATTAAATAGTAGGCCATCCCACCACACAAACCTTTCTTCCTAGGAACTCTGATGCAGAACAATTAAGAGCAGATCTGCCCTGATTGCAAAGACAGATGTCCAGCACACTCTGTGGTATCCACAGAGGATGTCACCGAGTCTTATCACAGCATCTCCAGACCACATGTTGAAAGCCCCAGGGTGCATTCAGTTTAGAAATCAGGGTCCAGAGAGAAAACGTGACTTGCCTTGGGTCACCCAGCAAACTGGTAGGGAACCAAAGACTCGCCCAGGCCCTCCATCTGCACTCTGCCCGACTCCCCTCGGGGGCTGCACACACCAGAGGCCAACTCTCTGGCCCTCATGCTTACTGGAGAGTAGCAGACGCCCTCACAAATCCGGAGGAGGTGGCTCAGCATCAGGTCCTCCTGAAAGTCGTCCTGGGCTCTGCCACCTTCTCCCGCTCACTTTCCATGGTCACCTCCTCTGATCAAACCCACCTCTAAAATCAGTGTCAGCTGTAGGTAAAGCCCGTCCCTTGCAGGCCCTGGCCTCCGTTCTGTCTGCTGCTAGGACTGATCCAATACTTTAAGAGGAGCCACAGACTCTCAGGGGCCTGTCTGACACCCGCCCTGTGACCATCCTATCCAGGCGTGCAAGACACAGACCCTGTCCTGAAACTGACAGCAGGTCCAGTCCCTCTAAGAATGGCCCAACTGCCTTAAAAATAATGTCATTTCTTTTTTTATCCTTTTAAAAAAAGTTATCTTCATGTTTTGTTTTTTACTAAAGGATGAAAGATAGCTCCTATTCAAACCCATGACCCCCAGGTTTGTCTCCATGTCTTAGCAGTCTGTTCTGGGGTCCATCAAGGCAAGGGAGAGGCAGGAACGATGCTTTCTCAGCAACCTTTACACTTTGTCAAAATTAAAATGAAAACCCAACATTCATATGTAAATCCAGTTACCTTCTAGGTTCCTCTTATCCTTTATCCCGTCCACAAAATTACAGATTATTAAGAAATGTTTGAAGAGAGGGAGACTGGCTTCAGGGGAGCGTGAAGGAGGCAGAGAGAGACAAAGGGGAGGAGGAGGGAAAGTTCCCTGACCTTGACCTTGTCTTTCCAGCTCGGCAGCATCTGTTTGCGGCTTCATTGCTCTTTGCTGTCCAAGGCATCCCAGCCTGGCAGAGCCAGACTCGGAGGTGAGGCGCAGAGGTGACTCAGGTGCACAGGTGCACAGAGACCAAAGTCTCCGGGGGACAGTGGGGAGGTGTGGCTCAGCAGATCTTGTCTACAGACATTTCCTTGATGAGGAATTATGTTCTGCAGAACAGGACTACAGACACCCAAGGGCAAAAGTCCCTTAAACCCTGCGGCCAAATTTGACATGGGAGAATGGGGGAGGGGAGCCCCAGGAGGAAGGGGAACCTCTGTGAATTATCCTGCCAACCTTTCTTGACTGTGAGCTGAGAGGGGCCAGTTCAAACTGTACAGAGCATCGGTATGGAAGCCCTGAAGAACAGGGAGAACGGAGAGTCAGCTCTCCCTGAGGTTGTCTGGGGAATGGAAAGAAGGTGGACAGTTTTAACTGGACTGGGACAGACAGTGTCTTAACGTGGCCGTAATCATCTGGGCATCTGGTACGCACACCTCTATGTGACCCTCTCCTACAGGGCTCCCCTGGACTGTGGCTTCTGCCATCCCTGACACATAGCAGTGCTGGTAGCCTGCATGTAACTGTGTGGTGTGCTCATTTATGGGGTTGTGCTATGCAAGTCTACAGCACCCACCGTGCCAAACCTCCTCTGTCCCTTGCCACTATGTTGTGGTTATTTCTCATAGACCAATCCAAGGACGTTGACTGAAGAGAAAAATCTGCAAATTATAGGAAATGGGGGAAATTCTCGGACAAAGGAACACACATATAAAAGCACAACAAGAACATATAAACTTTGTCCCAAGAATGCCACAGAGTCAGCCATCCTCAGAGCAAGAAAGTGGGTGGCAAGCACAGGATAAGGCAAGGGTTAAAAACCAGTGCTTCTTTAACATGCTCTCACATCTAACCCACCCAGGAAATGTGGTGTCAGTCAGACTCTTCGGCCCCACTCACAGCCCTTCTTCCTGAGGGAGTGGAAGGGGAGCTCTTTGGGGTTCTGACAGATGCCTCAGGTGGTTCTGGGGCAGCAGGGTTGAGGTTGCACCAAACAGCATCTCACAAATTCTGGGTAACCTAAATATTATATTTTCTTCATGCTCAACTCAGAAGCAGTCTGGACAATGGCCTGGTGGAGGAAGAGGGGCTGGAGACTGTGGACCAGGGATTACCTAGGAGACCACTGTGGTGAGGGCAACCTGAGCTAAGGTGTGGCTATAAGGGGAGAGGGAGATACACAAGGAGAGGGAGGATGGCCTTGGCAGGACCTGGTGATTGGTTAAGGCAGACAGTCAAGGATAGAGAGGAGGAGTGGAAGGAGGATGCAAAAGAGAGAGGGCAGGGAGTAGCCAGGGGTTATGATTGAAATATGAAGGGTCTCCTAAAAACTCATGTGTGGAGGGCTTGATCACCAAAGCAGGAATCTGGGGACCTAGAGAAATGATTGGATCAAGAGGCCACTCAGTTGATCATGGATTAACCCATAGATGATGTCCACAGCTGAATGGGCTGTTCAAAGGTAGGGCCTCACTTGAGGAAGTAGGTCACTGGGGCATGACTCTGAGAGATGTATCTGGTCCTCTTTCCTCCCTGGCTAACCCCAGCTCTCCACTTCCTGGTTGCCATGAAGTGAGCAGATTTCCTTGGCCACACCAGGCCACCATGATGTCTCTGCCCTGGAGCCAGGCGGCCATGAGTCCAAATACATTGTGAGCCCAGATAAACCTCTCCTCCTTGAAGTGGAGGTGCCGGGGTCTTTGTCACAGAAATAGTGATGGCTAATGGAAGGATGGAAGAAGCGGGGAAGGGAGGGAGAGACAGAGAGAGAAAGGGAAGGAGGGAGGAAGGAATGAAGGAAGGAAGGCAGGGAGGAAGGAAGGAAGGAAGGAAGGAAGGAAGGAAGGAAGGAAGGAAGGAAGGAAGGAAGGAGATAGCTGAAAGTTTGAGGGGACAATCAGGAGCTCTGTTTGCAAGGGCTCAATTTGCAAATCTGGTCTTCGCTGACCTGCCATCCTGCTAACTGGGTCTCTGGAGCTTTGCATGCTGACTTTGGCTCTCTCTGTGCCAGACCAGATAAATATTCAAACTCCAAGTTTCAATAATACATGCTCTTCTCCACATGGAGGCCATTTGCAGAGAAACTTCTAGGCCCTGCTCAGCCGCACTTGGGGGTGGTGGCTGTTAGGCCATTTCAGGACCACAGTTGCAACTACATGCGACCCCAGAGGTGGTGGGACCAGGAAAGACTGGAAGAATTTGGCCCTGGTGGCCTCCTCCAGAGAGTCAGCCAGTCTGCAATGGAGCTGAAGCTGAAAGCCAGCTGTCTGGTTCAACCTGGACCTGCACCACCTCGCATCCCTGTTCCACAGCAATCAAAGCAGCAAGGAAAGCTCCCAGTATTAAAAATTGTGTCAAGCAAAACCCAGCTAAGCATGTTTTCAGGGGCTTATTCCTCATTCCAGAGTCTTCTTCAGTGAGCTATCTTTTCAAATATTTTGTACATGGTTAACTGGTTTTTGTCTGCTTACTATTGGTTTGCAGGAGATTATTGTGTTACAGTGGGCAGTCCTGTGCAGACGCCATAGGGGTTGCAGATACCGCTCCTGCTTCATGGCTGACCCTCTCATTTTTTTTGATGAGAGGTATTTTGATGAAGCCAAATTTACCATTGTGTTCTGGTAAGAAAATATATTTCCCCATCCCAGGGTCACAAAAATATTCATCTGGGCTTTTTAAAAACAAGTTTTACCTCTTATGTTTAGAGCTACAGTCCATCTTGAATTATTTTTTGTATACAATATAAGATGAGGTCAGAGACAAATTGTTTTCCATATGGCTATCAGTTGTTCCAATGTTGCTTTTTTTTGCGGGGGGAAAGAATTTTCCCTACTGAACTGCTTTGGTGCTTCTGCTGAAAATCAGTCAACTGAGTATGTGCATCTATTTCTGACCTCTCCCCTCAGGTTCTTCCACATATGCATCCATCTTTCAGCCAACACCACACTGTTCTGATTACTGTAGTTTTTATTATTCATTGAAGAGATGAAAATTAAAACCATATACAAACCCTGGCACATGAATGTTCCTAATTGCTTCTCCTGTGATGATCAAACCTGATGCCCTTCAAGAAGTGAATGGATAAACGAATTGCAGGAGATACAAAGAATACAGCATTCTGTCAAACAGTACAGAAAAAAAAGGCTATGGATAAGTGCAATAACACAGATTTTGAGATGGGCAGACCTCAAAAACACTGTGCTGAGTGAAAGAAAACAGACACAAAGGAGCACCAACCATAGCACCCCATGTGTAGAAACTTCTAGAGAGCCCAAAGTTAACCCATGAACAGAGAAATCTTACTAAAAAATGCTTTTTTCAGGGAAGGAGTGCCTGGGAGAAGCAATGAAATGCTCTCTGAGATGATAGAAAGTTCTGGATTGATGAGCAAGGTTTTGCAGTGTCACCTCTCTGTGGAAATGTATCAAATTCTGCATTTTGGGGCTGGGGATATAGCTCAGTGGAATAAGCGCTTGCCTAGCAAGCGCAGGGTCCTGAGTTCGATCCCCAGTACGGCAAAAAAAAAAAAAAGCAATCATCACCCACCCTAGCTTATTGGGATATAGCTCAGTGGAATAAGCGCCTGCCTAGCAAGCACAGGGTCCTGAGTTCGATCCCCAGTACCACCAAAAAAAAAAAAAAAAAAAAAACATGGGGAGGTCAAATTCTGCATTTTACCCCAAAAAATAATGTTTTAAAAAACTTTTAAAACTTTTGGAACAGATTTCTTCATTCTTAAACATCACTCCATGACATTAGGTAGCTATGACATACTGCAACTCTCTAAGAGATACCTGAATACTACAGTTTCATTTTAGCCATAGTTACTGGGCTGAATTATGTCCCTCCTTAAAATTTCTTTTTCCTAGTCCCAAGTACCTCAAAGTGTGAGCTTATTTGGGCAGAAGTTTATTGCATATAAAGGGAGTTAAAATAAGGTCACAGTGGAGCAGAACGGGCCCCCAACCTAATGAGATTAGTGCCCTTATAAAAAGAGGGCATCTGACACGTGGGGAGGGTGCCACATGCATACTGGAGCTGCACTGTCACCAGCCAAGGGGCTGCTGATGTGGGAAAGAGGCCAGCGATGGGCTCTTCCTGGCACATTTACAGAGGAGGCGCGGCCCTGCACACACCTGGACCTGTGACTTACAGCCAGCACACCTGTGAGGCCCTACAGTGATGCTGTATAAGCAACTGGTCCCATGGCACTTTGTTATGACGGCCCTGGCAAACTAACCCAGCCATAGCACCATGTGTCCCATTGGCATGTCTTCTGGTTACTGAGCCTGGAGATAGCTTGTTCATGGGAAATGGATTCACTGATTGTTTTTTTGAAGGAAAGAATAATTCTGCTTGTGATTGGGACAGCTGAATTCCTATAAAAGAAGAATTGTAAAAGCAACAATGTCCCCTGACTTGAGTCATACAAAATGTTTCAAAGAATTTGCTCACCTCACCTCCAAAGTCTGTAAGGCAAATATCACTGTTCCCATTTTGTAGATGAGGCAAACAGGCCCCTGTCAGACAGTGGTGACTCAGCCAGCATGAGATAATCTATCTCTTTGGCTTCCCTGTGGCTGCTCCCTGCTGAGAGTCTGGGTCTATTTGAGGAGAAGGGAGTGGAGTTCCAGCAACATGAGTACCTGGCTTGTCTAGTGTCCCTTCGAACTCCTGGCCCCGTCAGATACCACTGCCTGATAACTCCAAAACTAACTTTCAGTGGTGACCCTAGGTAGATCCACAGGCATCCTACAGCCTTGTCTCTTTCCTGAAAACCACCTTAATCCCTAAGCAACAGGGCTCCAAGCAGGACCGGGTGGGAACATCTCCCCAGAGGTCTGGTGCACCAGCAGCAGCTTCCTCTCTGCTCCTGATTACCTGAGCTTCCAGCCCAGGGTGGGTGCTGAGCAATGTATGTACAGGAGTGGCCAGAGCTGGATGGGAAAATGAAAGGCCATGCCATAATCTTTCCCAGAATGGGCTAAGCAGCATGATCACTCGTTACCCGTTGCTGAAAATGGGAAGCGCAGAATAATGTGCAATGAGTAGTCTGAGCTGATTCTGATTTGAGATATATACCCTTTTTAACTGAGATAATAACAGAGAAGCACACATCCATGAGAGTTGGTAAAGAAGGCGCAGTTAACACCACAGCTAGATGACGTTTGAAGCAAAGCTTCTATTAAAGTTGCTGCCAAAAAGTCATTTTATCTTCCCTCCGATGCAGCTCAGATTTTATCTACCCTTTTATTCCTTTTGTCCTTAATTTTAAATCCTTTTTATTATTATTTTTCCCATGTAAGCACCAAGGGGGTTGTTTGGTACTCATTCTTTTGGAAGCAGTGATCCACCAGAGAGGCATTCACTTCATTTGGGTTGTGTTTTATATCCAAACCATGATAAAAAGAAGAATGCACACAACTGACTTCTCCTGTGAGGCTCAGACACTGCAAAGTTCTTCCTGTGAATTTTGATTTGGTCGCCTGTTGAATGAGCCCCTTGGAAGACAAGGTGACCATCGCTTATACCACCTCCTCCCTTATAGCCCTAAGATGATCTCTTTGCTGACTACTCGCACTAATAAAAAAACTTCATTTAATTGCACATTAACTCAGACCTTGCAGACCCCCACTGTCTGCAAATCTGAAAAGAAAGCTACTCTTTCCTCAGTGAATAAAAGCTAAAGTCATGATTTTCAAATTCTCTAACCCTGATGCCTGTCTGTGTTTTCATAGATGAGCCACTCCTTCCAGGGGTGACAGTGGAAAGAGGATGACTTGGGGCCCCCGCTGACAAGATCCAATATAAGCGTAAACTTCTCTGCAAAGTTTCAGATATCACCAAATGTTTCATGACTCTTATTATATTTTATGATATAATATTTGCATCATGTTAAAATGGTAAAGATGTTTTAAATTAATTCTCATCAGTAACAAATAGCAATAGTTTTCCACCTGCCTTGTATTACTTAGCAAAAGATATTGCATTGATTTGTATTCAGTTTACAAAATGTGGCTGAAGAGGGTTTATATCAAATATTACATCAGAATGCACAGCCATTCTGAAAGTTTGCCTCAGTCTTACAATACTGGAAAGTCCCAGTGTGTGTCAAATGTGGGGGAAACACCAGACACTCTTACTCAGCTTCCAAACCTCTATGCACACTCTACCCAAGGACAGCAAACCGTAACATGCCCAAAGAGGGACACAGCCACCTCTACAGATGGCTCTTTGTGACAATGAAATATAATTTTTGCTGAGTGGCTAAGTTAACTGATGCACTCGCCTTAAAAACATGCTTGTCCCACAGACATTTTCCATAGATCATGTGCTTTAAGCTGACATTAATGCATATTGTGTCCCCTGTAGGTTGACTTGTCTCCAAGGGTTTATCCAGCCACCCCTCACCGCCCGCCCCTGCCACCCAACCCTCGGAGGTCACTGTGCTGTAACACTCTTACTATGCACCTCTTAACACACAAGGAAAAAGGCTGGAGTCTGTATCCGTGGTTAAGAACAGTCAGACTCAGAGAAAAATAGCTTCTAAATAAATAAACACCATGAGCTCTATTTACAACTAATGTGGACAATTTGTGTTCGCTTCATCGGGATTTGTACCTTTTGCACAGCAATTGTTGCTCCTCTCCATGGAGGAATGAGTATGTAGCCTGAGCTAGCAAAGCCCGCCACATCTACACCCACCTGTAAGCACTTTCCAAAGCAGAAAGGTAAGCACTCAAGTCCTTGCTTCAACCCCTGCAGTGGCACCATTAGAAGAGGTGCGATTGCTTGGTGACAAAGCCAGGCTGTTAGTGCCTTCAGGATGGATAGCCAGAATCCTTCCTGGATCGTCACTCCCTGCGTGGGTTCTGTCCCCTCTGCCTTTCAAAGGGACAAATCCCAAGACTTCTCACAAGGTCTATGGGCCCTGCCTGTGGGCCTTTGTGCATTATCTCTTCTCTTCCACAATATCTTCCATTTTCTCTAAAACTGTCCACCCACTTGGCAAAATGTCGGTCCCCACTTCACTCCCCCCTTCTTGCAGCCTTCAGGACACTCACACCTCCTCACCTGAGCCAGAACATAGCTCTTAGGTCATCTTCACTGCCCTCTGCCCCAGACAGGGGCTTCCTGGGGCACATCTGGGGTTATCTGCTCTGTCTGCAAACTCACTTCCAGCCCAAGTCCAGTTTGTGTCCACTGAACGAACACAGGGAAGCATGTGGGGTTGGCTGAGAATGACCCTTCTGGACCGACACTGCAGTGTGCCTTTTTTGTATGCAAGGAGCAGCTCTGTGCTCTGTGCCTGTGCCTGAATGTCAAAACCCTCTAAATAAAGTGGTTTCCAAATGGGATCTCGGGCTTCCTGAAGCCACCAGAATGGAATAAAGAGGTGAACTGACCCAGCGCTTTGTTTAAACATCAGCTAATTGTTCATATCATTGTTTTACTTACACCACTCTGCTCCACCCATAGACACAAGGTCTTGGAGAAAATAGTCCAAATAACACATCCAAGGTCACTTACTTAAGTGACCCTCAGGTAAGGTGAGAGGGGCGATTAACCGACCGACCCTCTGATAAGGCACAGAACAGTGTCCTTCCCCCAAAGAGAATCAGAGCACTGGTGGTGAAGAAGGAGGAAATCAGTGACAGACACCTTCTGCGGGAGGATTCTCCACTCCTGGGCTGCTGTTGTAGGTATTTGCATCATGCTATAGGCTTCACCTGCCGTGGGGAGAAGGCTACCTTCTCCTTATGCTCACAGCTCCCTCATCAAAAGCAGGCAGGAGCCTCTGCTGTGCGTACTGCAGGTGAGGCAGATCCTGATTCCCCACCTCGGGACATTCATCAACAAGCTTGGCGAGTTCTTGTCAATAAAGACAAAAAATGCAGAACATGTGACAACAGTCCCGTGTGTGAGGAGAAGAGAGCCTCCACATGCATGGGGCTCTTCTCACTCCATTTTCTCTTGATGGGGGCTACCCTTCTCCTTACTGCATAGGGTTGAGGTGGTTCTCCAGCACTGAACTGGCTGCTTCCACTCTGATCTAGAACCAAGATTCCTTCAAGCAAGAAGCCCGAAGCAGAAAGACGCCAGACAAAAATCACAAAATACAAGACTAGGAGTGAAGTGAGAAAGCCTTGGTATCAGAGATGGCCACATGATGTCGGACCACTCATTGAAGCATCTTAACTGTGAAGTGGGAATAAAGACGATATCCCCATTACCTGTGGTATTGCACAAACTCAGTGTGATGAACTTCCCATTGGGTAGTACCCATCATCTCTGTGGCATTGAATAAATGGCCATTTATTGAGTTCAGGCTACATATCAGCAGCTTTACATAAGATATTTGTATGTCTGATCATAATCTCACAATGCTGTGAACCAAGATTCAGAGCTTGAAAGCTAGAAAGCTCTTGCAGAGACTGCTGGCTGTAAAAGCAATTGGCAACAGTGTCAGCTAACGGAGCTTCAGCACCCAGAAAAGGCAATGAAGGACCAGAGGAATTTCTCCCTGAGCCAAGAAGCTTCAGGGCCTGGCGCCTGCAGAGCCCCCAGCTGGTCAATCCTCGCCTATCCCCATGCACCGTAAAATGTTACCACTTTCATTTCCTGTGTTTGTCAAGACATTTTAAAAGTCCAGAATGTGGTAAGTCAAAGAGCTACAGAAACTCCAAAACGGTAAAATGAGACTGAATTATTTAGCAACCCCAGTTCATTGAGCCATCAGACAACCTGGCCCCCCCTTGCTCACGAGCGGCCTCTTGGAGACAGTCCCCAGGTCCACTCGGGCACCCGGAGTCCATCTGTTCCCCAAGGATGCAAACGTACAGGCAGCCAACACCTGCTCTGCCCAGCAGTGAGTCCCCTTGGTGATTAGATTTCTTGTCTCTGGACTGGGAAATGAAGGAGACAGGAACAGGGAGGGAGGTTCGCAGGGTGGGGAAGGTGAAAGGATTTCAATATCACAACTCGTTCTTTATTCGGGTACGATGAAAAGTCCTCATTATTAAATCACAAAGCAATTAAAAAATTAAAAATTTCATAAGACTCTACATAAAAGAAATACAAGTGTTTAATGATGGATTAGAAAGTGGAGGTGGGGGGAGAAGAAGAAGTAAAATCTCACTTGTCTCAAGGGGTTCCCTCTCGGAGGCAGCCGTGGTTTCTGCCTTCACCCTCGTGCCAGCCGCAAGAACTAATAAATTCCGGCCTCCCCTGCCTAGAAGCCAAGGCCGATTAATATCTGCCTACCTTGTTACCTAATTCATTATGGAATAGCAGTTAATTTGATTTGATATTATTTTAATAAAATTCTGTAATATATTAGATTGTTTCAGGCTATCAAAATAATTTTCCAATTATTACGGTTACTCAAGCAAGTCTTTTTTTCCCCCTTCATGAGCGGCAGTTGGTCTGACTCAGAATACATTAGCTCCTACAGCTTCATCCTGGCCAGGGGAGCAGGGCGCCATGCGTGGCTACCCAGAGAGCTCCTGCCAAGAACAGGTGCTGGCGGTCACAGCCAAAGGCACGGACGGGTGTGGGTGAACAGCACCATGACTCTCTGACCATGCAGCTGGCATTCCTTCAACCACTGGGTTAAATTCTAAGAGAATATTGAGAAATATGTGTATTTCAAAGCAACAGTATTGAAAGCAGCTAGTGGGATGTGAACTGTGAGTGGGGCCCTCAGTAATGCCTCGTGGAAAGATTGCACACTCTAGGAGTTCAAACTTCTCTCTCTCCCTCTCCCTCTCCCTCTCCCTCCTCTCCCTCTCCCTCTCTGGGTATCTGGTTGACCTCCTGTTTACTGTGTGTGAACTGGAAGTAGTTACCTGGTTTGCAGCCTTGTGTGATTTGCCAAATTCTATCACTTCAGTAACAGCAGTAAATGCTGACAAGTAGTTGGCACTGAGGAGTTAATTCCAGCTCTTCCCTGGCAGCACACTTGGGGAGAGAGGTTGGGGAAGATCAAAGGTGAGAGTTTGAAGAAGAAAGCCTGAGTTTGGGATCTTAGTGAATGCCGTGCCCTGTGTGGCCACAGTGGGTGACACAGGCCCTCTTGTTTGTCTCGTCACTAGAGACCCTTGCTCCTTATCTTTGCCATTCATCTTCTTATAGGGCCTCTCCAGAATGCTGAGATGTTTGACATGCTGAGTCATTCACTAATTCATTCAGCAAACATTTTCCCAGCTCCTTGGCTGTGCCTGGCACCAGGCTGAAGTTACTGCTACATCAACTGGGTCCACCTTCACAGAGCTCAGAGGACACTGGTGCAGCATCCAAAGCCAGTGTCACCGCTGCACATAGTAGGCACTCAATGCATGCAACTGGACTAAGTAGACTCCCCAGGGGAGAAGCAAAGAGGCCAGGAGGACTGGCAGCAAGGAGGCTGGGCTCACGACATCCGCAGGGATCTAGAGTGAGTAGGGGGTGGTCATGGCACGAGGGGCGCAGTGGTCAAGACAGAGCACAACGGGAACAAAGGTAAGCTGAGGGGTGGGGCGGGGCTGTGGACACCGTCCCAGAGCAGGAAGGAGGTGAGGAGAGACCTGCAGCATGTCGCTGTGGATGTGGGGAGACATGAGTGTGAGGGAACGGCCACTATCCGTGCTGTTAGCAGACAGCCCTCTTGCTGCAGGGAACTGACGGGCACCACCAAGACCAGGGAGGGAGACCCACAAAGTGTGCCCAGGAACTGGGTGGATGTCAAAGGGAGATTCTGGAGTCAAGAGGACTGGAGATCACCTACACCCATGTGTAGGAACCCTGGGCAGATGTCAAAGCAGGAGGCCACCTGGCCTGGCGGCCATCCCCAGTAGTCCTGCACCTTGACTGGACCTCAGGTCCCCAACCCAGGCCTCTGGACCCCTGGGCTCGCAACACACACTCTCCTCTGTCCCTGCCTGTCCTCTCAGTGACAGAACTCAGCCTGCCTCTCCTCCAAGCAGACACTGCCCACCAAGCCCCAGAAACCAGTCACAGGGGGTAAACAAATTATAAGGTGAATGTTTAAATTTTAAAATTGCACGTTTTGACAAGACGTGATGTAAAATACAGTGAATGTCTTCACCCACCCTGCCCACCAGATCTGTCTGGCACTGTGTGACTTCTGACTCTTCCCCAAAGTCAAAATGACCATGAAAGGTGAATGTTTTAAACCAGTCCAGGACTTTGAGGCAGCCAGGACAGCACAATTAAAAACCTGCAGGAAAGAGGACTTCCAGAACTGCTGCAGAAAGTGGTAAGAACAGCGGGATAAGTGTGTTGGAAGTGAGGGGGAGAATTTTGAGAGTTGTTAATGGCAATGTGTCTTTTATTGCACTCAATTTATTTTTTGGTTAAAACATTCACCATACTTTTCAATGGTCTCACGCTTACCTGTCCTCCCAGGAGAAGGAAACAGCCCTGCTCTGTTCTCCCTGCCAACTGGGCCTCCTGCTCACTCACCAGGTCGTCTGCTTTCTTTCTGCCCTTGGAATGGAGGAGGGACAGGCCCCAGACTGCACAGAAAGAACTATAACCTGCTTGTGACTGTTGGTCAAGGGGAACGAAGGGAACTGTGGGACAGGGGAGGGAAGCTTGGGGTGAAGTTGGTTCATTAACTCTGGTCACCGATGGGCCCTGGCAGGGGAGGCCCAGGACCCCTCTGGCTCTCGCCTCTCAGTCCAGACCCGGAGCAGACAAGGCACTGGCACCCCAGCTGGCAGCACTCCCTGCTCAGAAGCACGTGGCTACTCTGGGGCTGCAGGCCTCTGGGATCCCAGCCCTCGTGAGTATTTCGTTCCCCTGTCCCCAGGATTCTGCAAATCTCCCAAGACATGAATCAGCCTGCAGGTGGGATGGAGAGGGCAGCGTGGCCTTGCTGGCCTGCACATTAAAGGGGAATTCAGGAGAAATGAGCAGCAGAGCTCAGGCCCCAGTAGACAGGCGAGGGCAGCACAAAGGCCAGGGAGGGAGGATCACAGGTCACAACTACTATGTGCCAGGTCCAAGCTCCACGCCAAGAACCTAGGATGAGAAGCCCTGGCCCTCAGACCGTGGCAGGCTGGCAGGAAGGGCAAAGGGAGGATAAGATGCTATAAGGAGGTGGCAGGGCCCAGAGACCACAGCCCTGAGGTGGGTATCCAGGTGACGCAGAGGGAGCAGGAAGTGCCAGCAGGATTTGAGGAGCCTGTGCTAAGGGACAGCACCAAAGATAGCTAGGATGATGACTGTGGGTACTGAGTAACAGCAGCAAAGCTAGGTGACTGCCAGCAACAGGGAGTGGAGGAAGAAGGTGCCCGGAACAAGGATGGCTCTGCCTAGAAGAAGGAGGGTGGAAGGCGAGGCAGAGGCTGGCTGCACAGGGACAGCAAGGGGAGGTCTGAGCCAGGGCCAGTCAAGGAGCACAGGGGCCAGGCTCAAGGGCAGGGAACACAGCTGAGAGACAAAAGGGACCAGGGCTGCAGGCTTCTGATGAGCAAGTGGCCAGGTGGCTGCCCTGGAAGCAGAAGCAGCAGGCGGACCTCAGGGATGGGAGGTGGCATGAGGGCTGTGGGTCCACAGGGAGGCAGGTATCTGTGAAAGAGGGTGTGAGCCCCGGGAAGGTGGCAGTCCACTAGTCCACTGCCGCAGTGAGGTGTCTGAGAGCCTACGGTGACACTTCTGCAAACTGGGAAGATCGAGGCCCAAGGCTCCTCCAGAGTTCTGTTTCCACAGCCCAGCCTGCGTCCTGAAAGTGGCCCCCAAAACCCATGACACTTTTCAACTGTGGTCTTCAGCAGTAGCTTGAGAGATCCCAATTGCTCACATCCTGTGCTCCTCCCAGAGACAGTCCCAGGAGCGGGCAGAGCACCCAGAGCCAAATGCTCCTGTCTCAAGTTGGTGGCCAAAGGAATGATGTGCTCTGGCCACATAGGGCCACTAGCACACTAAACCAGAGAAAAGGGGGCATTTCTGTCTGGGACCTGATTCTGCTTGTGCTAAATTCCCCCTGCGGGAGGTTCATTGTCTGGAAGTTCTTCAGGGAGACATAGTAAAGCAGAAACTCAGCCTGCACGCTATCTTTGCACCCCCTGAAATAACACAGTGAGGTTATTCTGGGAGCCCTGTAACCTGGTGCTGCCTCCATTCCAAGTAAAGCCTTAGCTTTCTATCACCACCTCTCTCGTGCAGTGGATTGATTAGAGGCCCTGCAAAGATGCATCCACCCAGGATCCACACAAGTGACATCATTGGGAAAAGGTTTTTGGTGAATGAAATTAATTTTAGCATTTTGAGATGAGGTGCTCCTGGATTATCTGGGTGGATGTGAACTCAGTGACAAGTATCCTTGTAAGAGCAAGGTAGAGGAAGCTTTGTAATGAAGATGGAGGGGGAGGCTGGAAAGGTGGGACCACAAGCCAAGGACACCCTGAGGTCACCAGGCACTGCATAGGGGAGGAAAGAGTCCTTGGAGCAAACACAACCAGGTGTGTCGATCTTGGCCCTCTGCCTGCCACAACTGTGACTATCATTTTAAGTTTGTGACCCTTTGTTCCAGCAGCCCTAGGAACAGATCTACCCAGGCTGTGCGAATAGACAATTTTTAGAACAGAAAGTATAAAAAAGTGAAGATTTCAATGAAACAATTACTAACCTAAATATGTATCTCCCCTGCAGAAAGGCTTCAGCACTGTATGTGACATATAATTCAAGAATTTTATTAAGCAATATCAACTGAAGTGTCCCCGTTAGAATGAC
This sequence comes from Dinomys branickii, assembly GCA_004027595.1. Taxonomy (NCBI): domain Eukaryota; kingdom Metazoa; phylum Chordata; class Mammalia; order Rodentia; family Dinomyidae; genus Dinomys; species Dinomys branickii. Next base: position 161,908 of record PVLD010001017.1, on the reverse strand, counting down.
AAAGCACTGCTGGCCCTTGATACTTGTCTCTTGCTCAGAACAACACCAAAGATGCCATCATCCTGTTTCCATAATGTGGAAACAGGCTCAGGAACAAGCTTCTATCACCTCACAGCTGAGAGCAGCCAGTCCCAATGGAGTCCCAGGCCTCCCACCTCAGCAACCCGTTTCCTCCTTCCAGGAGCTGCTCCTCTCCCTGCTGACTTTTATAGTGGTTGTAAAGAGCTCAGATTTCTGCAACATACTGTGGCCAAGGGGCAGCCTAAGACCCAGAGGAAATAGGTACTGTCAACACATGTGCGTGTCTGAGACCCGTCCAAGCAAACTCAGGCTCCACGTCGCAGCACTGACACACAGAAACGTGGGTGTCACCTCCCCATCTTGTGCATCCGAGACCAAAGGTCAGAGCTTCTTTCAAAGACTCCTCTCCTAGATAAACTGCTAAAATGCTGCAGATCCTGGAAATTGCTACAAGATGGTTATAAAGTCTTTGTGGGGACTTTTCCATTTGGTGGCACAACTGGCAAGCCTTATCGCTCTTTTATAACTTTCCATATAATGTTTATGAACCCAAACAGCCGGCATCAAAGACGGCAGGCTGAAGTGGCCCCTGTGATCCAAAGCAAATGGTGGAGTGGAGTCCCGGAGACACTGAGGCTCATTCACATCTGGTGGATGGGCTGCCCGGATGACACAGCCCACAGACGGAGGCAGGAGCAGGCTCAAAAGTAATAATCACATTCGGTTACTGGATAGCGACTCTAAGAGAAGGACATGAATATCTTCACTCATCCCTTACCAGAACCCCAGGAGGCATAAAGGAAGAGAAATGGAACATGCATGCAGGGTGGTCTGTACCCCGAGACAGCCAGAGGTGACCTGCCTTGGTGAGCAGGTGCAATACCGAGGTCCTAAAAGAAAGAGCTCAGAGTGCAGTTTGTCAGAAGTCCAGACTCCCCCACCTCCCAGTACCTGGTAGCTGGGTAACAGCGGGTGAGACATCTCAGCCTTCCCGGGCTCAGTCATCTCTGCTGCCATCCTATGGGGGTGGCATGAGGAACAGAAAGAGGGCCAGGGGTATGGGATGCCCTCAGCAGCAGCCAGACCTGTGAGGAGCATGGGAGCGGGGAGAAATCTCGGGGGCAGCCTGCGCCCAGAAGCCAGACAGACCCACACTGAGTAAGTCCTACCTCTGCCTGTCTCTGAGTGTGAAGTCTAGAAGAATTCACTCCTCATTTTCTGGCCTCTGGCAGGATGGTACCACCATACCAGCCAGTAAGGGGCTGTGATGTCTCTCCACCCACAATTTGTTACCATGATCTTAAAGGTTGTTGCTAGTACAATAAAATTAAGGATCTTATAAGCTCTTACTGTATAACTAGGATGGGTCCTAAATCTAGTGAAAAGGATAGGGCACTTAGAATGCCCAAGAATACCATGCTGTGATGTGATACAGGCAGGAACAAGGGTGATGGTCCACGAACTAAGGAATGGGGCTTGCAGGCCACCTCGGGGAGAGAGGAAGAAGAGCACAGGAGTGACCCTCCAGGGCTCCAGATAGAGCCATTCTGCCAATAGGCACCTTGATTGTAGGCTTCTGGCCACCAGCAAAGAGAACCAATGGGCCCTACTGTTTAAGGCCCTTGGTTTGTGTTCATTTCTTAGGGCAGCCTTAGGAAACAAATACACTACCCTAGCCTAGGATGTGAGAAGCCCCAGAATGGTAGCTGGCAGGGCCAGCAGAAGAAGGGGCATCTTAGACATCGCTCAGGAATTAGGGCCTCACGATGTCCCCTTATCTTATGTTACCTCTTCCCCGTGCGGAGACCTTCCTGCTGGGGGGCCCTCCTGCCAGCTTCACATGTCAGGTGAGGTCTGTCGGTGGGAAGACTGCGTGGAGAGCACCACAAGGTGAAGGTCATAGCATCTCAAAGGCCACACAGTATCAGTGTCACACAGTCTTGGTTTTGCAACACGACTGCACTTGTCTTGGGATGGTTCCAACCACCCAGGTGGGACGTTCCCAAAATGCCCTGAATGTAAATTTAACTATCATTTGCTGTAATGGAAAAGGAAAGTAAAATTTGTGCACATCCTTCTGCAACTGTTGAAAGAAGAATCAGGTGTTAAACACAGTCACACACACCCATGCATATGTGCATGCGCGCACACAAACACACACACACACACACACACACACACACACACACACAACGTCACTCAGTGTCACATGGGGGTGAAGGCAAGAGCAGGTGACATAAATCTTTGGATGGTGAATTTAAAGACACAAGTGAGCAGAGCCACATGTGTGGAGCAGTCCTGGTGACCTTCCAGCCCCAAAGCCCTGGTCCAAGTGATGATGGAAGCTCTGGATTCCCCTGGAAGGATTTTATGCAGTGACCAAGATTTTCAAGGCTGTTTCAGTAAGGAACCTTTCACTTCCGGTGGCCACTGTGAGGGCATGGAACAGATGCTACCATGTCCCCTGCCTCTACAACTACAGGACAGCAGGCAGGGGTGTGAGAGCACCACATCCCCCTAGAGACCAGCTGGAGACCACAGAGACTAGCAGATCCTGGGTGGTATGGGAGGAAGGTCTGCAGATTTGCTGGTGGGGCATGGTGGGCACCCATGTCAGCCCTGGGCTTGGGTCCCCTAACTTCAGCATAGCTGGACAGACCCTTCTGTGTGGGGTAGCAGAGAGCACACCTCTCTGTTCTGCCACCTCAGAGCTCCCCCCAAATCTACCGAAAGTGCTGTGGCCTTCAGTGGGACAACTCTGAAGCACATCCTGCTCGGTGCCTCAGGGCTACCCAGAGGGTATGTGTCGCAAGCTCCCACAGCAGCTGTCCCAGCTCTGAGGCATCTGTGATCTGGTCTCTGTTCCCTGCCCTATGGTCTCCAGTGCTTACTTGGGCTTCTGGGGTCTCAGGGATCCATTGGAATGAAGACTCAGACAAAAGGCTAAGAATCTGAAGGAATTAGCTATCAGATGCCCAGGAGAACACCTCAGAGGGCTGCAGGAAAGGTGCCCCTATCCTCCTAACCCAAAATAACATCAGGGGCAATTTTGGGAGTCTTGATCCAATTTGCTGCCTGTGTGGTCACAGGAGAGCTGACTAGCACCTCTCTGTGCCCTGGCTCCTTCCTCTGCAGATTCAGGATACAAAGAACCATCTTTCACGCTTAAAGGAAGAAAATATTTTTTTGCTGAAGAGTGTAACCTAAGAACTCAATGTTCAACACAAAGCTATTAAACGTCCAAGGAACATAGAATATCTATGTGACCTTGGGGTAGGAAGAATTTCATAGCCAAGGCACAAAAATCATGAGACAAAGAGGAAAAGATATTGATAAATTGGACTCTGGCATGATTAAATATTTATGCTCTTTGAAAGCCACCTTTAAGAGAAGGAAAAGACAAGCAAGTTTAGGGAAAATATTTGCAAATTATTTGTCTGACAAAGGACTCAGATTCAGAGTTTGAACAGAAATCTTACCAAAGATATATGGATGCTAAGGATATTAAAGGTGTTCACCATCATCACTCATTAAAGAAATTCAAATTTAGAAATAAAAATGAGTGCTGGAATGTAGCTTGGTAGTAGAGCACTTGCCTAGCCTGTGTGAGACTCTAGGTTTGCTCCCCAGAACTCTTTCATGACAGTATTTACAAGTTGTGATCAAAATCATGGTGACTGCAGCAGCTGGTTATCACCCAATGTAAAAGTAGGCTTGTAAAAACATGATGGTTGTTCTCCTGTACCATATTTACTGGATTTGCAATGGCATGATATCTGGCTCTTCCCCAGAGTCAAAGTGACTATGAAAGGTAAATATTTTTAATCAGCGCAGGACATTGAGGCAGCCACATAGGCGAATTAAAGACCCTCACAAAAGAGGACTTCCAGAAGTGCTTCAGAAAATGGCAAGAACAATGGGATAACTGCATTCCAGGAAAGGGGGCTATTTTGAAGGAGATTGATAGCCATGTGCCTCTACTGTAAGGAATTATTTTTATTTACACATACTGTAGTTTTTGATCAGTCATCCTACTTTCTGATTCTAATTATAAAGATCTAACAGAAGTGGAGAGTTTAACTCAGTCTCTAAAACGCGAGTTCTAGAGCACAACAGTATGCATCTGAAGCCCCACTGGGCCTCATCTTATCTGCGCGACCTTAAGCAGTTTGCGCAAGTGTCCTGTGCTGCAGTTTCCTCCTCTGTACAAAGGCAGTAAGAGCGCATCCTTCACACGCCCTCGGTTTGAGGGAGCGCTTGGAACAGCGCCCCTCCGTGCAGTGACCCCCATAGATGTGAGTTCCAACTGTTACCATTATCATCACTTCTGAAAGAGCACTAAACAGGGGGTCAGGAGACAGGAGCACAAACCATCCCTGCTCTCCTTGGGTCTGAAGCGTTAGGACTGAGGCCCAACCTGGCCGGTTACCTGCTGTGACCCCTCGTGTCCTGAGTTGTGGTTCCCTCCCCTATAACAAGAAGATGAGCACTACAGCGATACAGGCAGTGCCCCAGGGGTACATGTAGGAGCCTGTTCATATGGGACGAGGCTTTGGGTACAGAAATCTTAGGGGCTGTCACAGCTGCTGCTGCTGCTGCTGCTGCTGCTGCTGCTGCTGCTGCTGCTGTCTCAGAGGTGACAAGAGTTGGACAAAGCTGGAGTAACTCAGACAGAGTCAAGACTGCCATCCCCCAGGCAACCCTTTCTTCTAGGGCTGATGACCACATGTGGCCCTTTGCTTTGCCGCTGGCAGCTAGTTAGATCCTAGACAATCTTCCTCCAGGGAGCTGGGTGCTTACAAAGCTGCACAGTGTCAGGAGGGAGCGTTTGCTGTTGTCAGTGTCAGCAGACAGTGCTAAGGAAACACAAAACCATTCCCTAAAAGAGGAAAAAAATTCTCATTACATCACCCAACAACAATAATTGTTAGAGAGAACCCAATCTTCAGGTTCTAAAACACTTAAGGCAAAAAGACAGAGGAACTGGGCCATGACTGCATCAGCAGGAAGTTATTCCTAACAGCAGCACCTCAGTCATTTCGCGTACTAAGGAAGATGGCAGAGAGGCTGCCAGACTCACACCCACTTCTCAGAATTGAAGCGAATGAAGAGGGTCACGTGACAGATGCCACAGCTCAGCACTGGCATGATCAGGGCCAAGACTCACAGGAAACTCTTGAGGTCTGTGCTGCAGCCTGTTTTCCCTCCATCTGGGTGTTGTCTGTGGGTTCCGTGCAATGCCACCCCTGGAGCATGGCAGCCACCAGGCTGGGGAACAGGAACATGCCCTACGAAGCTGCCCAGCTTGCTGGTCCATTTTGCAGAGGTGAACATCCAGCTAAGAGTGAGTGGAATGTGGACAGACTGTGATGGTTATAGTAGAGTGTTAACTTGATTGGTTTGCGATCCACCTAGGTGATCGGTGAGGCACATTTGTGGGTGTGTCTGAGGAGGTCGTGCAAGCCTGACCTTGGGTACCAGGTCTGGTCCCTTACCCCTTCCTCTCTGGGACTCTTCCCATCTCTGTTTCTCAGCCAGCCTTGCTCGCCTTTCTGCCATGATCCTCCTGCCTTGGAACGAGCCGACAATGGACTGCATTGTCTTAAAATGTGAACTGAATTACACCTCCCCTCCTTGAAGTCGTGGATGTCAGCTATTGTGTCCAGTGATGGAAAATCTGACTCATGCACAGACTTTGACCAGGCCTGCCTGACTCCTGGGCCATTTCTAAGAATTTTTAATTGAGTTAGATTCCAGACCATGTTGTCCAGGAATGGACAGCCCATGGGAAAGCAGATGGAGACATCACAGTCAGACTTTGCTGGTACTGTGTGCTGAGATTCTTCCCATTGCCATCCACGAGTGACAAGCTACATGCTCAGGGTCTGTATCAGATCCCAGGATACAGAGGTGACCAAACTCAGTGAGACCCAAATTGTCCATCTGGGAGGCTCAAGAGTAGTGGGAACAGTCTTGGTGACCAAGCAGTGAAGGCAGGGTGCTGGCACTAGGGTGCGTGTCTGGCCCTGCACAGAGGAAGTGGCCCGAGCCAGAGCTGGGTGGAAGAGAACGCTGACCAAGCATCAGCAGTGTTGCACACTGCAGGCCTCACACAGCTCAGAGGTTGGGAAAATTTTTGATGCCATCCTTAAACCTCAGACTTCACAGAAGAAAGGCCTGGCCCCCTGGAACCTGGTGTGCTGCATGACTTCCATCAGCGGGAGCTACAAAGGCCACCACTCCTCTCTAGACAGGACACCTGTCTTCAGTGTGCCTGCCCAACTTATCTCCTCCACCCAACCCTGTTCCTGTAAGATCTCTAAGACAACAGACTTCAACTGTTGCCTGATTGTTTTCTGTGGACACTTGCTTCATTAAACATGTTCCAGCATAAGCTTTCATCTGGAAAACACCCCATGAATCCCTGAAGCCTACTTCCCCTTATACAGATGGAAACACAGAGGCCAGGGAGGCAAAGGGACTTGGCCAGATTTTCATATCTATTTTGTACTTAATGAGTTTGACAGCAACCGTGGTGGTGCTGGCCTCCGCATTTCACAACAGCCAAAGCAAGTTTCTGAAGAAGTTGGGAGACTTGCCCAAGGTCACTCAGCCTATAGGAGTCAGAGCTTGGACAGAGTCCATGGTTCTGACTCACATCCAGTGCTGCCTCCCACAGAGAAAAGTCTGTGGAAGTCAGTGGGGAGTCAAGACCGCAGAGGGTCCAGTGTCACCCACTTCAGCAATGGTTGTGGTCATGGAGCTCACATGGTTTTCATCTATTCAGAAGGCTGGCTCTGAAACTCCCAGATCTTACAGTGTACAGGAAACATCACATACACACATGCATATACATGCACATGCGTGCAAACACACACACACACACACACACACACACACACACACACACATAGTGTAGTCCCGGGCTTGATCTTTGGGACACCCGGAGACGGCCCAGCAAGCATCAGTCCGGGGCCACTAAGAGACTTTTGTTTCATATTAAGTCAATCTGGTCTAGATCAGAGATAAGTGGGAATAATTTCTTCAAATGAGAAAACAAACCTTTGAACAGAATCTCCCCATCGACAGCCATGAGGGGCCAGGGCCTGGGCTCCAAGGCCGCACCATGTGCAGACCTTCTGTCCCCATCAGGGAGAAGGGAAAACATCAGAGGGAAAGTAGATTCTTTGTGGTGACCTCGGCCACAAGAATACTTCTCCCAAGATGACAAAGGTGCAGCCCCTACCTGCAGGCACCTCCAGGCTGGAGGGGCAGAGAGACTCGGAAAGGGGGAGCTGCAGTGACTCCATCCCAGCACAGTGTGTGTCACCTTATTAAATGTCCCCCATCCGCCCAGGTCACCAAGTCTCATACTGAAGGGAGGACAATATTACTCATGCCCAGTTCAGAAGGTTTTCCTGGGGATCACATTCAGTGGAACAGTTGTTTTGTGACCCTGAAATACACAGTTAGCACACTGGGGGGGGGATGCTACCATTCCTATTTCTTCCTGGGTCACAAGCTCTGTCACTGTTTTTTTCCCCTCAGTCCTAAGGATGGAACCCAGGCCCTCCCACACACACTAAACATGGTTTCTTCCACTCAGCTACAACCCCAACCCTTACTCTTAGGTTTATTTATTTATTTATTTTTGTCTTTTGGGGACAGGGCCTCCCTATGCAATTCAGGCTGCCTTGAGCTCACTTTGTAGCTCAGGCTGGTCTCAAACTTGCAAAGATCCTCCTGCCTCAGTCTCCTGAGTGCTGGGAATACAGGCATGCACCACCACACCCAGCTCCTTACTCTTACTTTTAAATTCTTACTCTAAATGTCCATTTAATAATTGGTAAGAATTCAGATAACAGAAAAGAAACAAGTGGATGAAATTAAAGGAAAAAGTAAAAGATTGTTCATCTCCAGATTATGATCACCCAATTGTCTAAACAAACCCCATACAGTTGAGTCTGACAGACCATACATTAAACTTTGCCTGTGTTGAAAATAACAACTTTCTAATGAGGTTAAAGACATGGTTTAATTCCCAAGGCAATTAAATGAACATCGTGAGTTTTCCAGCACCCTGAATTTGTCACACTCAATATTTCTTCTAAAGGGTAGTGTTGCTCTGTTGGACCGTGATATTTGTCTCCAATTGGGTGATGTTTCACAAGCCACAGGACCACAGGACCTTAGTGCCACAGGATAGAAGTTGCCATCTAGTCTGAATCTCTTGTCCAAAATGGGGTAGGTGCAGAGAAGAAAGAGAATTGACCCAGGCAGAGGCAGAATTGAGACTAGAAGCCCTGAAGATGCCATGGATAATTAGACAAGGCCACTCGGTTTAGAGCTCCTTTAAGGAGCTAACCCTCAGCCCTCTAATAGCCTGTGGCTGTTACATGTGAATAAAAAGGAGGAAGAGGTCAACATAATCCTGAAAAAGGAGGCAGTTGAAGGACTTATCCTTTCCGATTTCCAAACTTGCTACAAAGCTACCATAATTGAGACAGTGTGGCACTCTCTTATGGAATATAAATCAATGGAGTATAACCAAGAATCCAAAAATCAGCGCTTATGTTCATGGTCAGTTGATTCAAGAAATGAAAGAGAGAAAGAACTGTCTTCAACAAATGGTGCTGCAACATCTGGATATCAACCTACAAGGCAGGAAGTTTGACCCCTCCCTCACACCCACATAAAAATGAAACATGGACCAAACACCTCAGTATAAGAACTAAAACTGTAAGCTCTTAGAAAATTAAAAAGTACATATTTACAGTGTTTTCTTAGATATGATAACAAAAGCACAAGCAACAAAAGAAAAACTAACTGGACTTCATTAAAATACGTCTCATAGAACATCATGAAGAAAGTGAACAGACAGTTCAGTTCATAGGATTGGAAACAACATTTGTGATCACATTCTGAAAAAAGCATTTGTTCTTAGAATATGTAATATACACTTGTAACTGCATAATTTTAAGATAGTTATAAACCAATGTTTTAATGGACAAAGACTCTGAGTAGACATTTCTCCAAAGAAGATACACAGATTAGCAATGAGAAAGTGTACATAGCTCTATAGCACTCATCAGCAGGAAAACGAAAATCAGCCACAGGATGAGGCCCCAGTTCACGCCCATGAGGATGGCTGGAACTGAGGTGAGGATGCAGGGATGGTCCATCCTGGTGGGACAAAAAATGGTGCAGCTACTTTGAATAAGCACATGGCCATTCCCTAAAATGACGAGCATGTGCCTGCTGTATCATTCAATAGCTCTACTCCTAGGAATACAACAGGAGACCACACATTCACACAGAAACCTGTACATGAGTGTTCAACTAGCATTAACCATTATCTGTATTTGAAAGCAGGTAAAACATGGACACAGTCCATTGTCATCAACTGGCAAATGGACACATAAAGTGTGGTATAGTCATTAACAATAAAAAAGAGTGACATTCTTTCCTCTGTGACCACTGTCACAGAGGACATTCTTTCCTCTGCAGTACCTGCTGCAATGGGGATGAACTTGGAGGTGTTATACTAAGGTGAAGAAATCAGCCATAGAAGACCTCACATTGCACGAGCCTGCTTATCGGAAGTGGTCAGAATAGTCAAATCCATAGAGGCGGATATAAATCTGTGGCTGCCTAGATCCAGGTCCGGAGGTGAGAAATAAATGAGCAGTCAGGTCACTACTTTCTTATCTTGTCCTTAACAATCTTTAGTCTCAGAAGTTTGCGAGGCTCTCACTTCATCCATGGCTTAATCCATACATGAATCCCTAACTGACTAGGCTGTTGGAAGGTGGATAGAAATTGGAAGCCAAGACCTAGCTGGAAAAAATGTGACCCTGGGAGCTGCCCTTGCGGACATCTCTTGTCCCGCTCCTTCCTTTCTCTCTTTCTGCACTCTCATTCTCTCCCTTCCGTCCACCGTGAGATGAACCGCTTTGTTCTAACACACACTCCTTACCAGGATGTTCTGTCTCACCTCATACCCAGAAGCAGTAGAACCAGGTGGCCACGGACTGAAATCTCTGAAACTTTCTTCTCCAAGGTTGTTTTCCTTTGGTATTTTGTCACAATTAAGAAAGCCAACTAACACACAAACCCAGCATTTGCTTTATAGTCTTACTGAAACACAGCCATGCTCACAGGCTCGTGTGCTGTCTGTGGATGATTTCTGACACAATTAGGGTTTGGGAAGATGATAAAGTTCCAGACATGGGTAACGGTGGTGGCTGCAAACAAGGTAAATGTACTTCATTTCCCTGAACTTAGCACTTAGAAATGGTTACGACAGTAAAATTGTTTTATCATGGTTTATACATTGTGTCAACTTGGGGAGTCTAGAGGTTTGGCTGAGTGACTCAGCAGGAAGCCAGGGTACTTACTTTGTATACATCCTGAGCCTGAGGAAGAGAAAGGCATGGAGATTATGTGAGTGCTACCAGCCTTCTGGGTGGAGGTAGCCTGTTTACAATGTAAGGGAAGGAAAGAGGCTATTTGCCTGCCATTTCTCTCTTTTTGCTGGTTTTTGCTGTGCTCTGCTGCCATGAACGTTTGCCCTCTGCCATGTACCACTCTGCCTCAGAACCAGTCAAGAATGGACTGAAACCTCCACAAACTGTAAGCTAAATAAACCTTTCCTTCCTTCATTTTGGGTGTTAGGTATTTTGTCTCAGCAATGAGAGAAAAGTAGCCAAGACACACATGTTGTACCACAGTAAAAATAAGATTTTAAAATTTTATTAGTACATGTTTGCACTACATATGATTACACTTACCATGAGGAGTCAGTACATGTACATAATACATCATAATTCTTTTACTTCCCCTTCCTTTTCCTACTTCCATCTCCTAACCATTTGCAAAAGATCTCTTCCCACCTCTTATCATCTACCTTTTATTTGCTCTTTAAATTACTTATATTGGGGGTTTCTCATATAAGAGAAGTCATGTGATATTTAAGCTTGTGTGTTTATTTCACTTAACGTTATGTTCTCAAGGAGCCTGTAATTTCCTATGAAGGACTCAAATTTATCCTTCTTTGTGTGCAACATTTCTTAACTTGTGAATGTTGCACCATCCTTGCATCCTCTGGATGAAGACAACTTGGTCATGGTGTATGATCTTTTTGGTGATTTGTTGCATTCTGTTTCTCAGTATCTTGTTGAGGACTTTTGCATCTATGTTCATTAAAGAGATTGGCATGTACTTTCCTTTTCAGTTGAGCCCTTGTCTGGTTTTGAGGTCATGATAATGCTAGTTTCCAGGAAAGGGTTTGGCAGTACTCCTTCCCTTTAAATTTCAATAAAGAACTTGAATATCATTGGCATTAGATCTACCCTGAAGTTCTTATAGAATTTAGCAGGGACTCTATCCAGTCTCGGGCATTCCTTGGTAGGGTTTTTTTTTTTTTATTACTGCTCAATTTCATTGCCTGTTCTTAGATTGTTCAAAGCTTTTGTACCTTCTGGGTTCTGTTTTAATAATGCACATGTGTCTAAAAATCTATCCATTTCTTCTAGATCCTACAACTTACTGAAGCACAGATTTTTAAAGTAGTTACTAATAATCTCCTGCATTTCAGCATTGTCCATTGTGATTTCACCATTTTCATTTCTCATTTCTAATTTCATTTGATATGAGTTTTGCAAGCAGGAGTAATGATCCTATTTTCAGGCAAAGTGAACTTCAAGCCAAAAGGGATCTGAAGAGGCAAAGATGTCTACTTCATTTGATTCAGGGGACAGTTCAACAGGAAGAGATAACAAGTGTAATATATAAGCACCAGTGCACCTAACTTCATAAAACAAACACTATTGGACAGCAAAGATCAGAAAAACATCCACATAATTATATCTATTAAGTCCACCCTTAAAAAATGGATGTAAGAGATACCTGTAGAGTGTTTCATCCAACAACAGAATACACATTCTCAGCAGCATACAAAATTTTCCCCAAAATAGACCACATACTGGCCCATAAATCATGAATAAATAAGTACAATATAGTCAAAACTATCATATGCATGTTATGAGATCATAGTTCAGCAGCAGAATAAATCAATGGAGAAAGACAGAAATTATGTGAATGGCATGAAAATTGAACAACACACTCTTGAATAATCAGTGAATCACAGAAGAAATCAAATAATTCCTAGAATCAAATGATAATGCCAAAATAGCATACCAGAACCTATGGGACACAATGAAAGCAGACCAAAAAGGGCAGTTTATAGCTGTGAATGTCCATGTCAGAAAAACAGGGCACAGTCATATAAATAATCTAATGATGCACATTACATCAAAGTCCTAGAAAAACAAGAACAATCCAAATCCAAAGTTGGTACAAGGAAGGAAATTATAATAACCAGAAATTAATGAAATTGAGACCAGACTCAGAGAATTTGTTCTTCCAAACAGTAAATAAAATAGATAAACTCTTAGCCAAACCACGAAAATAAAGTATTTTTTAAAGTGATGAGACGGCCAGGCATGGTGGTGCACATCTGTAATCCCAGCACTCAGGAGGCAGAGACAGGAGGATGGCTGCATGTTTGAGGCCGGCCTGAACTGCACAGCGAGAGCCTGTCTCAAAAAGACAAAGAAGAGAAACAGAGAAATAAAGCAAGGGGAAGGTTGAGGCCGTCAGCTGTAGTTTGTGGACCCCTGTGACAATTCAAACAACTGATCTCTGGGTAAAAGATGGTCACACTGCAGGCAGATGGTCACAGAGAGGTTTCCCCATGTCCCAGGGGTGTGGGGTGGGTGCAATCTGTGCTCCACTGATTGAAGAAATCAGAACTGAGTGAAGGACAGTTAAACCGTGACATGTCACCTACCTGGGGTCAGCCACTCCAGCCACTCTGGCCAAAGACACTGGTAATTTTCACGGTGAGGTGAAGTGGTCAGGACAGGCTTGGTATCAGTCTACCACAATTTGCATGCAAGAAGTCCTGTTCCATAGCTGGGTGCCTTTAGCTTTGGAGCCTCAGTGTTTTCTCACCTATAAAAATGAGTATGTGGTATATATGATATCTTAAATTAATTTTTTAAAATGCACTGTGTCGAGTTAAACTAACATTTATTTTATTAAAAACAAACAACATGCTAACAACCCGCCACATAACAAAAGCTCAATGAGGGTTATCTAATTTCTTTTTGTTTCTGGATCTCAAATTAAGAACGACTAAAAAGTAAGAGTCCCTGAAGGGAAGAAGACAAGCGTTTTAAAAATTAACAATTAAAAAAGGAGGAGAACCACCAGGGAGCTGCTGCAGCAGCCAGATGGAGCCTTTTCTGGCTTGTGGAGACCAACAGTGGGCCTGGAATGCCGTGTGAAGACCCTGGTGGTGGCTGCAGGTACAGGCACAGCTACCAGGTTTTCCCTGGGCACAAAGACATCTTTTGTTAACTCAGAAAAGAGAATCAGCCAAAGGAGAGAGCAGCTTTTAGCTCAAGAATCTGCCTGCATCCCTTCCTCTGTGGACTGTCCCCTTTGATAACTGTCCCCAGAACCCAATAGTACCAGCACCTGGACCCCCAAATTCCAGCCTCTAGAAAGCAAATTGATGTTGTTATGCAGCCTAAGCTGACTAATATATGTCCCCTGCCAGTGTGGTTCCAAAATCTTATTTCAGTCCTAGGGCCTCTGGAGTTGACTTCAACTCCCTTCAGCTAGGAGACTTGGAGGGCGGGGATGAGCCAGGCTGGAACACGGAGGCCCTAGTCTCTACCGTGGGCCTCAGGGGCCCCGAAAGCTCACTCCTAGAGGCCGGGCCCCGTGCGCTGGCCACAGAAGAAAATCAGGGGACAAACGCACCCGGGAGAGGTGCTGTCTAGTCGGTCACCACAGCGGGCAGCAGGAGCCCCAGCTCTGGGGTGAGGGAGCAGAAATTTAACTCCTGCTGTGGCCGGTGGAAAGGGAAGAATGACAGAGATGGGCCACCTCCTGCTTCTTTTCTTGTTTGACTCCTTTAATTCTTTCTAACCATTTGAAGAAAGACCCTCTCTTAGAACTTGTGAGACTCATGATTCTTAAGGGCAAGACTAAAAAGCAGTGACATGTTCATTCATCCATTCATCCATTGGTCCATTTACTCAAGCAGTTATAACAGAACCCAACTGTGAATCCAGACTGGCAGTCACTCGGGGCTGGCCTGCGGTCTCCCTAGGCCTCCCGTGTCCACCCACCTCTTCCTCCTTCCACTCCTTCCTGTCCACCCCGTGGACCTCAGTAACATCCTCCCCTCGAGTTACTTTCCCTTGCTCCACCCTGTGACCACTGGGAAGATCTTTCAAAATCAGGCCAGAGTCCCTATCTGCATTCCCCTTGGTCCCCTCTTTGCCCTGGAAGGGACATCGCAGACATCACCTCCCCTGTGTCTCTCCCTCTCCCTCCTCTGACTCCCTGTGCCACACCTGGCTTTGAACTTGGGAAGGTGGAACAGCACAGAGGCTCCGTCCCCATGTCAGGGAAACACAGTCATCGGGGAGCTGCTCTGTTTGCGCTGGGACAAAGGGAGGTGGGCACACAGCCTCCGGCCACCTCACTGAAGGTGTGGGGAACTTGGAGAGGAAATGTGCTAAATGTGAGGTTGAGAAACCCCACTGACTGCCAGAGCTTGCTAGAGCTGGGCTGACCAAACCAGCCCTGCAGGACGTGTCCAGCCACAGGCCGGCTGTGGGCGGCTACAGCCGCCCGCCCACCTGCCGCCCCTCTGTGCCAGTGTGGTGACTGCAGGATGCAAGGCTGGCTGCAAGTACCCAGGGAGCACGGACAGTGGTCACAGAGGAAACAGCCCCTGCCATACTAGGGCTGTGGCGCCCAACACACCACCAGTGACATCACAGCACAGCTCTGCAAAGACTGAACCAGCTGGTAGCCATGTTCTGCCATTTCCTGAAGGGCTAGAGACCCCAGAAGCAGGGCTTCTCCCCTTTCTTCCTCTCTCCCTGAATCCCTTCCTACCTTCAATAAATATGAATATTCCACTGGTCCCCCCAACAGACCCTGGGACACAGCCAGATGTTATAATCCATAAATAATTCCTCCCTGCGCTGCCTCAGTTGCACCCCAACCCAGCCCACCAGTGAGAAGCAGACGCACTCTCTGCATCCAGAACTAGGGCAGGGCAGGACTCCACCAGGGGACTGCAGAGCACACGGCTCACCCAGGGCTGAGGGCTGCCCCAGGAGCTCTCCCACGGGTCCTTAGTCACCACACTCCGCCAGCCCTGGGGTTGGGCAGGGATTCATCAGGCGAGGGAAGGGGTGAGAACTGAGTACTGTCAATGGGAAAGAAATTGGGGCTGGGACCAGAAGGGGCACTGCGGGCAGGGGAGAGCAGTGCAAAGGCCCTGCAGGGGCACTAACCTGAGTGTGACCAGACCAAGGGATACCATGGAGCCCATCCCTGCGACCCTGCACTCTACAGCTGTGGGTCTCTGCAGGCTCTCGCACTAGGAAGGAGGGGCTGAGGTGACAGGACAGAGCCACCCTGGAGAGGAAAGAAGGAGCTGGGGTCAAACAGGGTGGGCTTCTACCCCCTGAGGACCCTGGAGGGCCAGAGGCCAAGTTCCAGCATGACAGGAGGGACAGAGGGCTCTGCAGAGAGGGCCAGACAGGCCACAGCCTTTTTCTTGGTTGCTCTCGGTAGCAGCAGAGGTTTGGGAGCCTGGTTTAAGTTTCAGGGTCACTGCCCAGTGCCGACTGTCTGTCCCTCCAAGACCTCCCGGTCTCTCACTTTGCCTGCCTGACAAGCCTTTTCTTGACGCTTGACAGAGCTTTCTTTCTTATTGTTGTTTTGGTGCTGGGGATTGAATCCAGGGTCTTCACCCTGAACTATATCCTTAGCCTTTTTTAAACTGTTTGAGACCAGGCCTTGCTAAGTCACTAAGCTGCCCAGGAAGAGTGCAGAGACTCTTCAGCCACAGCCCTGCCTTCTGCTGTCCCCAGCTACCACTGACCCTGTGCCATTCTCAGCTCCAGGGCGTGAAGCCACCCTCTGCCCCAGCCATGCCGATCTTCCTCTTCCTCTTCCTCCCATGCAGAGATGGACCCTAAAGTCTGACCTGGCCTGGTGATGAATAAGCTACAGCCCAGGTGACAAGCGACCGGAGAAGAACGAGCCAGGCACAGGGAGCCTGAGCTCGGGCACGAAGGAGGCCAGTATGGCTGGAGCACAGCGTGTTTCAAAGGGAGAAGCCAGCGTGCAAGGGCGCCTCTGTCACTCTGCAGCCCGTGGCTGCCATGTGCTCTCACGCTTCTCCCAGTCCCGGGTGCCTGGGAGGGCCCTGAGGTCTGCTCCCCATGCAAGCTGTGCACACTGGCAGCACCCCCAAGCCTGGCGTGGTGCTGATGGGTGGGAATCCTCCCCTGCCCGCTCTGAACAGTGAAGGGAAGGGACGTTCTGCTGGGCTCCCTTCCCAGCAGCCCTGATTGCTCCAGCCTGAGATTGGTCCCATCCACAGCAGTTTGCAACCAGACTGGGGAAAGCTGTTCAGTGTGGGACAGGAGAGCAGTGGGTGAGGGTAAGAGGAGCATGGTTTAGGGAGAAATGACAGAACCCTGCTCCGGGCACCAACAGGGCACCTCTCTGACCCAGCTTTTCCCGCAGGAGATGCGGCAATGACCCCACGGAGCTGGGCCTGCTTCGTGCACGCGAGTGTCCCTTGCAAGCTGCCCATGAGGAGGGGATCACCCTGCACTCGTGATCTCTTGGATTTGGGTCCCTGTGCTGAACACTTAACTCTGAGCCAGGTATGACAGAAAATGTTAAGGCGGCCAGGAAGGAGGCTGCAGCAGCTCCCCAGACCCTGGGCTGGTTTGCAATGGCTGGAGAGAGGGAGACACCAGGCCTGGACCGGAGCTCAGAGAAGCCGTCCAGGGTTACCATGATGGCAAGGCTCTGGGAACCTCCAGAGCTGCCCAGGGACCCTGAGAGGGGCAGGTATAGAGCCACCCTTTCCACTGTCTGAGTTGCCAGGCTCCCTTCATTGATGTCACGGGGGGGAGGGTGGTGTTCAGGAGGGAGAGTGTTAAGATCAGGGAAGCCAGTGGAACACCTCATTCTGGCCCCTTCAGGTGCACAAAGAACACTCCTGGCGAGGTCCCAATAGGAGGGCCTGGGCCTGTCAGTGAGGCCTAATCCCAGAGCACAGGGCGGTGACTCACACCGACATGCTCCTTAGAGTCTAAATCTCTCTCAGCCCCAAGTAGCCTTTATTGAAATTTTTTTAAAAAAGAAAATAGTGCAGATTGGAACTCATCGTACAACTAGATTGCCGCCGCATCTGTAACCGGGCTGCGACGCTAGTTTCTTTTCACCAGAAGAAAAAGAAAATAATGCAGCGAGGAGAGAGCCTTCTGTTTTTAAAGCCATTTGGAATGTGTAACCGGCTTGTATAAAGCCCCTTTTATGGGAAAAATGTCCCTGTGCAGAAGAAAATTTTCATCCCAGGACTGATGCGGGTGGTTAAGGGAAGCCCAAGCCTCTATTAAGACCCCCCTGCTCTTAAGAAGCTAAAGCCCAGCAGGGCATGGTGACACATATCTAATTATAACACTCTGGGAGGCCGAGGCAGGAGGATGCCGAATTCAAACCTCCACCCGGGTGATGCAGAGAGACCCAGCCCACTGGGTCTCAAAAAATTGCTGAAAGGGCAGGGAAAGTAACTCAGGATAAATGCCCTGTGTACAACTTCAGTGCTGCAAAAAAGAAAAAGAAGGAGAAGCTCAAGCCCAGGAAGGTTTCCTGGGAGAAAGAGCAGAAGAGTGAGTGACTGGTGATCTGTCTTGTCCTGTGCTCCTCCCCACCACCGGGACACACAGGCCAAGGCCCGTGCTGCAGGCATGTGCCCCTCAGAGACAGTGAGGCTCTGCTTACCAAGGGAGTTTTCTGAGGAAGAACACAATCCAGCCATTTGTGCGCTGCAGGCTGGTTTGTTCTGATCTAAGCCACCCCCATGAAAGGGAGCAGGGGCACGGTGACCACCATGCATTCCACACCTTCCCAGAGGTCCTGAGGTGCTGGTGCCACTGAAGCACTGGGTGAGACTTCGCCTTGTGTGTGTGGCCATCAGGGCCTGCAGGGCCTTTGCATCCCTGAGATTCCCACCCCTAGCCCTAGGATACAGCATCTCTTCTCCCTGAGTCTCTTTGTTTAACCCGTCACTAATGCCCATCTTATCCCTGGACCTGCCATGTCCCCCACAGAGAAGGAAGCAGCATGTGAGGCAGTGTTATGTTTCCTGCACAGCACTGGGCAACATGGACCTCAGGGCAAGGTGAGCCACCAGCTCCAGACCCAGTCTCTCTCTGCAGAGACAGACACGGACAGACGTCAACTGCAGAGACAGGGCAGGGGTCAGGGTACCTGGAAAGAGCAGCAGAGGGAGCTTCCAGCAGTCCAGCCTGGCTGGTCCGGGGCCTTTCCGCATCCACAACCTCCCTGATCCCTCCACCAGCTAGGGATACGGGAGATGCCATGGTGGTTCCACTGCCACCCTGCAGTGGAACCACAAAACCCCAGACTCAAGATTCCACCCAAAAGCTGGGAAGGTAGAGGGGCTAGGGGAACCCATTCTTTGGGATCTCAGTCCCAAGTCCCAAAGCAGCATGGTCAGGGCCCCTTTGGGGGTCCCCCCAAGGGCTCAGGTTCTGGCTTCATCACACACAAACTGCGAAGGGTTGGGCAAGGGCCTGACTCATCTTAGGAAGCCTCTGCTTCCTCCTCTGGGACACAGAAATGAGGACAGTGAGGGGCAGGTGATGGTGACAGGGTCAGGGCCCATAGGATTGTCTGGAGGATGAGCCAAGACAGCATGGGGTTGGGGGCGCACCAATAATCCAGCAACAACTGCTGGAATTGCTCCCCTGGGTTATACAGGTAAGTGGAGGAGGCTCAGAGAGGTGCCAGCATTTGGCCAAGACCACAGACACTCAGATGGATGAAGGCGACCACCCTGTCTACCATGAGGCAGCAAATGGCATGCACGGCCCTGTTCAGACAGGAAGCAAACACTGGGGGGTTCCAGGAGGACCATCAGGTCCCTCACTCCTGACCCTTAGCTCTTTCCCACCTTGGGCAGAGAGGCAGACAGATGCACATTCAACACCAAACCAGTCAGCATAAAGAAGACTGTGCTGAAGAGCAAACTCCTGTATAGGTGTGAGCTCACCCCATGGGCCCCAAGCAGGCTGGCAGGGGGAGGCTCACCTCTGCAGGCTCAGGCTGACCAAGGTGCCGCCACCTTGGAACTGCACCTGCTGCAACCTGCACTGACAGGAAAAGATGCCGGCATGTCCTGATCCAGCCGCCAAATGCTTTGAGCCTTCAGTACCACACTTCACTTCCACTAATCCCTTCCCTGACTGGCTTCTGACCACTTCAAGTCAGTCCCAGCTCTCCACTGAACTATAGAGGGATAGGATTTACACGCCCCCGCTCTTTCCAGAAGGAAAAGCCAGAGGATCAGGGGAACCCTGCAATTCCAGACTCGCTTCACCTTGTAAGTGTTTGGGATCATGTTTCTCTTCAGTCAAGGCCTCTCCCTTTTCTTCTCCAAATGCTGCCTCCATAATCTACCTTCCGTGTTCCACTTCCCATAGAAACACGAGCATAACAGACCTCCCCCACCCACTCTCCTGTAGCTGGCCACTCGCGTTCAGCCTCAGAGTGGAGATGACGGCAGGGAGGGACCGTGGGGTGACGGGGACAGAGCCTCCTGTTTCTCCTATGTGACATGGGGAATGCAGGCCTAAACGGGCTGGATCTTTTGATAGATATTTTTGTCAAAGAGGAGCCAAAAATCTGAGTTTCTCAGTAAAATCTCATAATGCTCACATAATAGTAAGTTAAATTTTTAAGTAATGCAGGCAATACTGTAAGCATCAAAAGAGTAAAAACAAAACATGAAGCTTCTAACTGGGGGCTCCTAGCACTCACTTTCCCTTCCTCTCAGACTAAGGAGCAAAACCCCGGAGACACAGAAAGGTATCTGGGCTTGACAGAAGCTCAGGGAGCAAAGGCAGACAAGACGAGAGGTCCTCAGACCCAGCCTCTCCCTGCACCCTACCTCTGCTCACCTTCGGGGACTCCACGCCACGTCAGTGACAAACCCCAGCCTGGTGGGCCTTCCACGGCCTTGTACATGCAGGCATCCTGGGACAGGCCCTCGGCCTCCACCAAGGAAGACCCACATCAGAGCTGGGGCCTCTGGTCCCTCAGCCTGGTGCACAGCGCCGGGGCCACAGGAGGCCCCGTTAGAGGTCCTCCAACACTCACAGCTTCTTGTCACATGTCCCAGTCCCCTCTGGCGAGTACATCGTGCTGCATGGGCTGAGAACAGCAACCCAGCCACCCTGCAGCTCCGCAGATGACGAGGGTATTCAGAGCTGACTTCTCACTGGACTCTCCCCAGAGCCCCAGGAGGTGGGACTATGACTCAGAAGACCTCACTTGTCATCAAAACTCAGAAGGAACAGTCACATGGCCAGTTCGCAGCAAAGCGGAGAGTCCAGTTCTGATCTTTGGGGTTTGGTTTTGTTTCATTTCATTTTGTTTCGTTTGATAAATGGAGATTGAAGCCAGAGACTTCGCATTAAATGACGTCCCTCATCATTTTTATTTTCTACGAGACAGGTTCTCACTAAGTAGCCCAGTGAAGGCTCAGACTTGTGATCTTCCTTCCCCAGTCTCCCAGGGTGCTAGATTACAGGTACGTGCCCTCATGCCAGGCCTAGTCTGCCAGGCTTTTCAACACAACATTCATTTTTATTCTCTGAATTTCCAAACAAAACCCTCAACAGGAAGTGAAGATTTGCATCAGGTAGAAAAGAAAGATGTCACAGTATCATAGCCAATACATTCGTTTCTTGATCTGAGAAAATTCTAGTGCTGTTGTGCGCCGTGCACTTCACAGATTTTCCATTGAGTCTTCATTTGGCCCACTGCAATGAATGAGAGCCTTATGTAACAGACGATAACTGTTCATGACTCTGGAGGCTACAAGCCCAAGACCGACCAAGGTGGAAGCACAGCTGGGTTCCTGATGAGGGCTAGCCTCCTGCTCTACAGACAGAAGCGCTCCTGCTGTGTCCTCAGAATGCAGAAAGAGAAAACGTTCGTCTCTGCATCCCCTTCTAAGGGCACCGAACCTGTCATGAGGATCTCATCCCAAACCTCATCCAAACCCAATTCTCTCCCAAAGGCTCTGTCCCAAATGCTGTCATGTGGAGGGTTGGCACTCCAATGTATAAATGAAGTGGGTGACAAACATTCAGTGCCTAGCAGCTTATAAACAAGAACAGAAAACAAAACCACATCATGGAGTTGGAAATACTACAATTCCAATTGACAGAGGAAGCTCTGATTCAAAAGGTGAGATCTCTAGAGAGGCTGGTGTGGACACTCTGAACTGTGGGAAAATCTGCACAGGAATTTTGGACCGAGAGGCACACTTCACCCTGACTGCATGTTGGACTCAGCCTAAGAGAAAGTAAGTGATTAACACTGTGGATGGCCACCATGGCCCACTGTACACTGCTGAAGGTTGGCTTTTCTTTTAACAGCTTCATTTACATGCCCTAGGACCTACTCATTTTAAGTATACAATTCAGCAACAAGCAGTAAATTTTCAATTCACGATCTAATGTTAGGACATTTGCCCCACCCGCAAAAGAGCCCTCCACCCATTTCCTATAACTTCCCATGCCTCCCCAGCCTGTTCATTCCATACAAAAGCAATCATGCTATATGGTCTTTCACCCCTGGCTTCTTTCACTTGGTTGATGATACTGAGATCTACCCTTTTGAAAGTATTGTGGATATTCCATTTCTTTTTATTTCTAAAATGTATTCCACTGATTTTTGTCCATCTAATGATCATTTGTTGAGCAGTGAGATTGTTTCTACTTTAGGTACAGCTTGTGTTAGTCAGCTTTCCATCATTATAACAAATGAGCAGCTTGTAGAGAAGAAAGGCTTATGCTGGCTTATGGTTTGGAGGGTTTTAGTCCATGGTCTTAGTACTTTTGGACCTGTGAGGAGATAGCACATAGTGTAGCAGATCTGATCACCTCATGACCAGGATGCAAAGCGAAAAAAAGGAAGAAAACAGTATCCCACAATCCCCTCTAAGGGCACAACACCAATAGCCCAGACTTTCCCCTAGGCCCTGTCACTTGAAGGCTCCCAAAATAGTATTCCAAGCAGCAGACCAAGCTTTTCACCTATAGGGCTTTGGTAGACTCCAAAGCCAAACTCTAGCAGAGATATTATGAAAGTTGTCCCCGTGGATATTCATGTCCTAGTCTGTACAGAAATACCCGGGTTGTATTTCTCCTGGGTAAACACAGAGAAGTGGAATTGCTAGTTTATATATTGATGATCGACTATTTAAGAAACTGCCAAAGTGTTTGCGAACTTGGCTGCTGTCTTCTGTATTCTCACCAGCAGTAGATGAGGCCCACCCTGCCCATACCCTTGCCAACACTTATTATTTGTTTTTCTTCTCCCAGGTGATTTGTTCTTATGAATTAACTGCCAGGATCCTGAAGACCACCCCCCCAATACATCATTATGACTGACAAAGATAGAGGGTGTTAACAGTTGCCTCAGGTCACAAGGAGAGTAGGGACAATATGCGGGCTGACTTTGGCCACAAATCCTGAGGCTGATCTGCAGGTCTCTTCCCTCTGCCTGCTATGGCCTGGAGTCTTACAGCAGCTAGGCCACGACTTCCACCCAGCAGCACACGCCTCCTCGGAACCAGCACTACTTGCACCTCGATGACGCTCACAACCAACTTTGACTGCAGAAACTGAGACTTGAGAGAGATACCATCCACCCAGGGACCAGCAAGTATTTTCTATAAGCGGCCAAATGGAAAATACCTTCCTTATGTAAGCCAGATGGTCCCTGTCCCAGATACTCAGCTCTCCCTTCGTACCACAAAAGCAGCCATTGACCACGTGTCACAGAATGGGCATGGCTGCACTCCAATAAAGCTTATTTACTCAAACATACAGCAGACCAGGTGTAGCCCACAGGCCACAGATTACCAGCTCCTGATTACAGCCATTATCACATGGCTGGTAAGCAGCTGCATAAGAATCTGAAGCCGGGCAGCGTGACATTTGGAGCACAGGAAACCCCCATTCCTGGAAGCCTGGCACACCCCCACCTCCCACCATGACTGCAGGGTGCTCTTTCCTCTTGGGTTATGCACAGCTCTTCTCTCTTCATTGCTATGCATCATTGGCTGTGGCTGTGAATTCTCACATTCAGCCTAGTTCAACCGCAAGGAAATTCTCCATGCACGCTGGTGCACGCAATACACTACGGCATAAGCACTATCCCCCAAAACCTGAGTCATGTCCCAGCCTTTCTCTGCCTGGCTCTGGACCCTTGCTAAGCTGCTTTCATCTGTAAATTAGGAGCAGTCCCAAAGCCTGCATCACACATGGTGATCGCTATGGAATTCCTTCAGGAACAACCCTGCAGACAGGGCTGGACACTGAGTCAGCTTTCAATAAACTATGGTTATTGCTAAGTAGTCCCCACCTCAAGGAATGGAATTAGCTTTCTATCTGCTCAGGTTTTAATTTCTCACCAGGGAAGGCAAAGAATGCATTGTGGTTACAAGGTCCTGTATAATTATCACTGGCTGCACAGGGAGGTGCCGTATAGTTTTGCAGAAAATGGAACAGCCCCGAGGACAAAACTGTAACATGGTAGTAGTAATAATAATAGTAATAATAATAATAATTCACATTTATTAGGCACTTAGTAGAGCAACACACTAAGTGCTTTGCAAACACCTCCCCTAATCGCTAGCATCTGGACTGACTTTGGAGCTGACAAAGCATTTCCTAGGTCATATCTCCCACGGAGCTCTAGCAGCCTGCCAGGGGCCTCCATGTCCTCCCCAGCTTACATGTGAGGAAACCAGCCAGGGTTTCAAGAAGTGAGATCATTTATCTAGATTACTGCCCAACAAAGTGGACAGGATGGACTCTCATGCAGGACCTGGATTGTGGGTTCCAGAGCCACGCCACTGCACGCTCTTGCTCCATCCTGCCCATGCCTGGGCTCCCTGGGGATCTTCTCTTTATGCCTCTGCCCATAGTTGCAAAAGAAGCTGGCTCATGCTAAGCCCCTAGGCACCCACCCCACCAGGCACAGGTCTATAACATGGGCTGGGATTTGTAGCAGAGCATTTGCCTAGCACACATGAGTCCATGAGTTCCATGCCTAGCACTGCAAACATAAAACAGAACGAAAGACTATGAGGAAGGGCTGATAGAAGAAAAGGTGCTCATGTATGGGGACCACCAGGCTAAACCCCCTGAGTGATGCATGGCCCTGCTTACATCTCAAGGACCCACCCAGTCCATGACTATCAGTTCCACAATCTTTCATGCTGTGACTAAGTGTAGAACTTAAGATGGGAAAAGCATGAGCCACAGTGTTTGCCTTCCCTCTGGTGATATGAGCTGGTTCTCCATGGTTGAGTGCTGGGGAAACCCCTGCAGACTACGACCAACTCCTGCCTCTCTCCCCAGCAGCATCTGCTTGCTCTGGGGATGTTTGTCCTTGTAGCATCCACTCACAGCAGCCTGGGCTCCTCTACATCATGAGCCCCTCCCAACAGTGATCACAACTCTGCCATCCTCACCACGGGCATCTGTGCCACCTGGTCACCTTCTGCATCCTTCCCCAGTCACACCTGTTGTTTGATGGTTTGCAGGGCAAAGATCATTATAAAAAAATCACTTATGACTGTGACAGTTAGAGAAGGTTTATGTCAAGTGGTCTCTAAGAAAGTGTCAGACACGTAAGTTTCCCAGCAAGGGTAGGCTTTATGGATTCTCCAGCTAAGCCAGTGCTTAGTCACTTTCTGCTCACTGGGACAAAATACTCAACACTCACAACTTACAGGACGATAAGTTTCCTTTGGCTCATGCTTTTGGAGGATTCAGTCTGTGGCCAGCTGGATCCAAGGCAAAAAGGGCGCAGTGGAAAGGCATGGCAGAGAGAAGCCGCTCCCCCTTTGGCACCCAGGAAACAGAGAGAAGGGAAGAGCCTGAAAGGAGAGTACGCCCTTCCACATCACCCTCGGTGAGCCATCTCCGACCGGGCCTTACCTGCCAAGAGCACATTCAGCTATGGACTCATGGAGGAATCTGCTGATGAGCGCAGCAGCCAATGACCCAACCACCTCCCACACCCAGGAAAATTTAGGGAGATACTTAGGTCTGAGCCATAACGTCCAGAAACCCTTAGACAGAGTACGCTGGTGCCCTTCCTCGTCACACAGCTTGCGAGCACATCCTCACCTGTTCAAGGAAATGCACATAGAGGGAATAAAACTTCTACTCTAAGGCTCCTGCAACTTCAACTGACAAATAAAAATTGTACGTATCTGTAGTGTGCAACATGTTTTGATGTGTGCATACAAGGTGGAAAGGCCAAAGCAAACTAATTAACATATCCACCCCCTTCGTGCGTGTGTGTGTGTGTGTGTGTGTGTGTGTGTGTGTGTGATAATCAATTATAATTCTTTGTTTTAAAATGCCTAGAACAATATCCATGGAAAACACCCTGGCTAACAGAATCATGGTCCAGTGGCCACTCGCTCTTGCTCCACAGTCAGGATTGGGCAACACTAGGTCTCTTCTCCAGGTGTTCATTTGTGAAGACCCTTTTCAAAGCCTCTCTGGCCTCCGCCTAACTGAGTGTCGCTGAGACACAGCCAAACCCCTGCCCTGCACATCTCTCTATCCAGCAGATTCTAGGAGTCTGGCCTTGTGTTCTAGAGCAGCAAGAAGCACATCTGTGAAGCTATCCCTGGCTCTCCCGGGCATTAAAAATGTCCCTGCACTCCAGTCTTTCCCCAGCTTGCTGTTCCCTCTCATGAGCTGCCTGGTTGGTGCAGGGCAAGTGCTGGTCAGATGCTTGTCCTCCCTGGACTGTGGCGATGCCCCTCAACCACATGTTAGCTGAGCGCTCGCTGTCCACTAGGCATGGCATTGGAAGCACATACTGTCTTACAAGCCTGCCATCCAATCCACTTTGCTCATGAAGAGGCTTGGGTTGGTGTGAGCTTATGCTCAACATGGTCAGCTATTACTGTGATAGAACAGGGCCTCCCAGATACCTCCTCTATCCAGAGCCAGTGATATCTGCTCCTGGTGCACCCAACAAGGTGCCCTGCACGGCCTTAGGGAATCAGCCCACCAGTTACCTCCCTTCCACTGGGGCTCCTGACCTGGCCTGGGTGCACAAGAAGGCCAACTCCAGCCTCCTGGGACCCGTGCTGTCTTCCTGCCCCCTTCACTCCCTCCCCTTTTCCTTCTTCCTCCCTCTCTTGCTTCCTTCCCTCCCTTCCTTTCTCCTTCCTCTCTGCACTTCTTCCCTTGTTTCCTCCTCTCCCCTTTGCTTCCTGTCTCCATCTCCCTCTCCTCTGCCCTCATCTCTCATTCATACCTTCATCTCCACTGCGTCAGCACAGCTGCTGGCCCTACTGGGCCTAGGTCTTAGCACTACCCCAAGAGCTGGGAACCTGCTCCTGCCTGCAGGGGCACCAGGGCCAAGTGGGTGACAGCCACCACACCTCATGGGACATGAGGTGCACACGGGCATGGAGAGGGGTGAGTCTGATGCTGGAGACTGAAGGGGCTCCAGGAAGGCCCCATGGGTCCGTGATCTGAGAGCTCCAAAGCTTGTACCACAGCCCTGTTCAAAGGAATGAGGTCCCTTTAGGTGTCACCAGTGTCACTAACTCAAAAGGTCAGTGCCAGCCCAGATGTCGCCTGCTTTCCCTGGCTGTTGGTGACCCATCAGGCCTCCGCTCCTCTTGTGTCCCACCCACAGGTGTGACCACTGGGTCCAGCTCTTCCCCTCAGCAGTTATGCACAGCCAGACCTGCGTCCCCAGCCGGCCACCATCCCCTTCCCCAACCTGGCCTCCCTACTCCCTAGGCCTCCTCCTCACACTTTTTCTCCATGATACAGTGGCATGTCCCCATATACCAGGGCTCACAGCATGAGGCACTACCGAGCCACCCATGTGGCAGCATACAGCTGTGTCCTTAAGGCCTGGGCTAGGTGCTCAGACTCTTCTGGGCCACCCTCTGTCCCCAAACCAAGGCCAGGAAGGTGTCCCACCTGTCACAGGAAACCAAGCTCCCCCATGGTCCCCTCAGCCTTGATGTCCTGCCCCTGCTGGGACTGAGCTCCAGACCTCCCTTGACAGGTGGTCTTGGCAGCAGCACAGTCCTGGAGACATTTTCCCTTCCCCCCTTCTCCTCCTGTCCCTCACCCTACCCTGCCCCACAGGCATTTTTCCCTCCCTCCGTCTCTCCCTCCCTCCCTTCCCCCTCAGTCTCCCCCTCGTTCTCTCCCCACCCTCCTCACTCCCTTTCTTTCTCACAGGAATCCCAACCCAGTGGTATTTGCTTGGGCTGAAACTTGGCACCTGAGTCCTGAGCCTTAAGGCAAACGTTTGTCCTGGAATTTATGGGAAGTCACTTGGCTACTCTTCGCCATGCAATGGCGAAAACCCCACAGCACCTCTGTGCCGCCCACCCTGGGCAGCGGTTGGTGGGGTTCTGGGAATCTCCCACTCTGAGGGCACAGGAGCTGCCCCAGGCAGAGGGCTCCTAGAAACTCTCAGGGTGACTCACGGCCCTGGCTGCAGCCCTCGGACAATAGGGTACAGCGCCAGTTATTCACATCCTGCGATGGGCCCTAGCTTGCCTTGTCACCACACGGCCTTGAGTTTCAGGTGGATTCTGCCAGCCCTCATAGGTGCATTCCCCCAAATGCCTGGGGTTGGTCCAGCTGGGTTCAAGAGAACCCCACTGGAAAATAGGATGCTGTAAGTTACATTTTCACTAATGCACAAGTTAGGACTGAAAAACACAGTGAATGTTTACAATTTTTAAATGTATTGCAGTAAAAGACATAATGCCATGAATCTCCCACATACTATAAGTCCTTTCTTCAAACACACATAGCCCGCCATTCTTGCCATTTCCTGAAGCAGTTCTGGAAGTCCTCTTTCCTGAGGGTCTTTAGTTGCACGGTTGTGGCTACCTGGATGTCCTAAATGGATTCAAAACATTCCCCTTTCCTGGTCATTTTGATTTTGGGGAAGAACCAGAAGTCACACAGTGCCGGATCCAGTGATAAGGTGGGTGAAGACACAGCATCATGTTTTTATGAGCCTGCTTGTCCATTGGATGATGTACACACTTTAGATCGTGCCTCATAAAGACCCCCACAAAGAGAGGACTTCCGGAAATGCTTCCGAACATGGCAAGAATGGTGAGATACACATGCTTGGAGCAAGACAGGAGACAGTTTGAGGGGGATTAATGCCAGTGTGTCTTTCACTGTAAGACACGTTTTAATTTAAACCTTCACTGTATAGCTCAGTCACAGCCACCCGTGTTCCCGCCCTTGTCAATTCGTCCAGTCACCATCATCTTTTTTTTTTACTATTTTACTTGTGTTCTCCTCTCAAAGTTGCACTCTTTAATAGAGAAAGATGTAAATATAGACCTAGTCTCTCTTGTTTGCTTGCTCATTTATTCAATCATCCATCATCTGGTTCTCTGTCCATCCATCTGTCACACATTTCCCCACCTACTTACATGACGACTCTTGTGCCTGAAGCTGCCCTTAGCTCCTAAAGGTTTCCTTGCTGGATGCCTGAAACCACAAATGGTACGGAACCCTGTATTTACTCCGTGTATATAAACCTTTTCTTCCACACCTAGGACAATTGTAATTTATAAATTAAGCATAGTGAGAGATAACCATACCTCATCATAAAAGTATAACCATAACTGAATTAGAGGAATTGCAATATACTGCCATAAAAGTTATTTAAAGCTGATGAACTGCTTTGTTCTGGAGTACTAACATTTTTGGAGCAAGGTTTTCCTTGGATGACTAGACATGTGGGAAAGGAGGACACGAGAAAGGAGACCCCTGTCTAGGGGTGTTTATGGCTGCATTTGTCCACAGACCTTCAGCCCATCACTGTGAGTTCACAAGCTCACTGGATCCTGCCCATGAGACTTGGCTCACTCCCCATGTACATGCTGCTACTTTGATGGGAGGGGATGTCCTAGCTGGCGATCAAAGCCTGGTTTTTGCTGTCTCCTGCAGGAGGCTGAGGTTCTCTGGTCATAGGGACAAAAGGTAATTTGCAGAGGGAACTAGAGGCAGTGTGCTGAGGCTGGAGAGGTGAGTAGACATCTCGCTTATGCAGCTGTTTCCTGGGCCAAGCAGGGCCATACCTCAACATGCAGCTGCCCAGTGAGTATTGATGCTGCAAGATGCTGGCTGGGCCAGTGAGATACACAGCTGAAAGATGTCAGACTTAGTTCTGGAGCCATGGCTGAGGTGCAGTGTGACCCATGAAGGCTTTGCTATCCTGGTGAGCCCCACTGGAAGTAGGAATCTGAATCCTATGGGACACTTATGCAGAGGCCACCACTGAGAAGGTAAAGACCCTGATTTGGACAGGCCATTGTCTGTGTCCACTGCACGGAAGGACC
Source organism: Dinomys branickii (assembly GCA_004027595.1). Lineage (NCBI taxonomy): Eukaryota > Metazoa > Chordata > Mammalia > Rodentia > Dinomyidae > Dinomys > Dinomys branickii. The sequence goes on along the minus strand of PVLD010001017.1, from coordinate 132,306 downwards.
CTGAGGGCCTGGGCCAGGGACTGGGCTGGCCTTGTCCACCGCTGTCTGTTGAACTAGATCAGATAGCTGGCACATATAGATAGATGCTCAGTAAATACTTGTACAGTCAAATGATCAATGAATTGGAAAGGGATGTTAGAAATGATCTTGTCCATTGTCTCATTTTGCTAATTTTTAAGGTGGTCCAGGGTCCACCAAAGGAGGTCTAGGACCTTATCCCACTTCGAGGTAAGCACTTCCATTTTTACCTATTTACATATTGGTCTTTCCATTAAAATTCTAATTTAAAATGTAAATTTCTTCTTTACAGCAAAGGAAATACTCTTCAGAGCAAAGAGGTTACCTACAAAATGGGAGAAAATGTTTGCCCTGAACATCTGACAAGAGCTAAATTAATGTTCAGATTACATAAGAAACTCCAGACTCAACTGTGGAAAAAAACAATCACCTACCTTAAAAACAGGCAATGGAACTACATAGACATTTGTCAAAAGGAGACATGCAAATGGCCAGCAGATACCGGAAAAACTAATCCTAGACACCAACTGTCATGGAAATGCAGATCCAAACCACAGGAAGATATCACCCCACACCTGTAGAATGGCTGTTACTGGAAAGACAAACCATAGCAAGGACTGGTGAGGGTGTGGAGGACAGGGACCCCCATGTACTGTGGGCAGCCATGAGACTAGTTCCACCACTCTGGAAAAAGATATGGAGGTTCCTCAGAACCTTAGAAGTAGGTCTACCACATGATCCAGCAATTCCGCTACTGGGTGTTTACTCAAAGGAAATGAAATCAGCATGCTGAAGAGACAACCGCACTCCCATGTTTATTGTCTCAAAAGTGAAGAGACAGAAATAATGGAAGGGCCACCAGCGGATGAATGGATAAAGAAAACGTGGTCCATACACACTATGAAATATTATGTAGCCATAAAAAATGAATGCATGATACCATCTGTGACCACGTGGGTGACACTGGAGATTATCATATTAAGTGAAATAAACCAAGTATGGAGAGACAGGGATCACGTGACCTCATACATTGGTGGATTCCAGTAAAGTTGAGCTTGCAGAAGGTGAGGGCAAAGTGGGGGGCACCAGAGCCAGGAACAGGAGGAAGGGGGTGGGGAAATTGATTGGCAAGCACTGAGTTACATGTGGAGAAGTGTTCGGGGTTGCAGGGTGCGCCTACACTGGGGCTGACCATAAATAAGGAGAGAGTACTGTGCATTTTAAAAATCTAGATGAGGGGATCCCAAATGTTTTCACCATACAGAAATGTGAGAAGTAAGATCTGTTTAACTTGATTTACACAGTACATCATGTATCCACATATCAAAACAACATGTTACCATAAATATGGATCATTTTTGGCTTTATATATCTTTGTAATAAAGGAAATAGTTGGAAAAACAAATTAAAACTACAAGATTCCCCCTTTCCCCACAAAATAGCAAGGCCTGGTCTAACTCTGTTCTTTTCCAGACAGGAGACTAAAGCCCAGAGCACGCCCGTGATCAACCAACAAATAGCTGATGGATCACAAAAGGACCTCAGAGCTCCAGGCCCCTGTCTAGACTCCTGTCACCCTGCCAAGTGCCGCCAGGCCATCCGTCCCAGTATGAACCCTCTGAACCATACCCTGCGTCCACTCCTCCTCCGGGCCTGTTAGTTGCTGTGCTGGGACTCTGCAAGTCCGCAGAGACATGGACAGCCTGGGCAGCAAGGGGAGACCTGGAAGGGGGAGGCTGGCCAGGTACACAGTCTCAGGTGGACAACGCAGCTGAAACCCCCACAGGGGAAAAGTCAACTCCACATGGCCATGGTGTTGGGTTTTGAAACCCTACACATTTTTTTAAATCTATAATTATGTGGTACACACCTAATTAAAATGGACTATAATTGTTGAAATATTTTATTGAAGTCATTTTTTTTTCCAAACGACAGGTTTAACAGATGATAAAACTTGTCTTGTGGTTGACTGGGGCTGCCAAGAACCTGGGGCGGGGAACAGAGGGTGGGGCCGGCGGACAGTCACCCTGTCTGAACACCAGCACTCCATGCCCAGTGCCTAGCAGGCACCCTGGGCCCAACGCCAAGTGCCCAGGACAGAGACGAAGCCTGGGTGGGTGTTCTACACACAGCACAGCTGAAGTTTGCTTGAACGCCAAGGAGAAACCCTTTGAAATTGTGCAAGGGCAGCTGGGATCAGAAGGAGCTGTTTATTAAAAGGCACAAGAGCAGAGAGCCTTCCCCTCCATTCAACCCAGCCTTTCCTCCACAGCCCAGATGACCACAGCCAAGCAGGCCAGGGCAGCACTGGGCCTCTGAAAAGGACCTGGGGACCGCATTTCTCTGGCAGTGCCCGGTTGCAGCTGTATGTTCCTGCTGGGCTCCTCATGGCTAAGGTTTGCTTTACAGATGGGAAACTGAGTCATGGAGGAAGCAAAGGGTCCAAGGTCTTTATTACATGGGGGAAGTAGCCTGCCATGTGTCTGATCCCCAGCTCCATGGCCCTTGGAAGTCCCATTTGCCACTACCATGTCCTGACTCATAGGCAGCTGAAGGTGTCTTCATTACTGAAGACTGACTCAGACTGGCCGGATGGGAAAGCTGCCCCAGGAAAGCCAGGTTCCTGTCCATTCACAGTCTGTCTGTCCATCCCTCCTATCCCCCAACAGGCAGGCAGCACAGGGAATTCCCATCCACAATACCCATCCGTCCCGTGTGAGCCCAGGGGACACATAAAAATTCACCTCGCCTCTGGCCTGAGAGCCCAGCTCTGTCTTGTCTTATGGTGGTTTCTCCACCCCAGGAGACCCCTGTCTCGACCAGCAGGCTGCCTCTGACCCAGTACAACATGGCTAAGATAAAGCCCCAACTCCACAGGGAAGGGGAAAAATATCCTGAGCATGGTGGTTGTGTCTTCTCTCCAAATATATTAGTTCTTCTTCTTCCACTTTGCTGTCACCCTTCCCTTCGCTGCTGCCCCCCAGCTTACTATTCTGCCTCCTGTGTGGAAGAGCCTGTGCCGAAGTGTGTCCCTGCTCCCCAGAATCGAGGCCACAGGGCACAAAGGGACTGGCAGCAGAGGCCACCAACTGGGGGTTGCGGCTGCTCCTCCATCTCGGGCTGAGCTTCCTCCTTTAGGGAGACCCAGAGATCCAACCACAGGACCACTGCCCACAAGGAGGGGTGATGACCACTTGGCCAGGCAGGGAAGGAAGGGACAAACATGTGCAGGGCCTGGCTCCAGGCCCAGGACCCCACCCACCTGCCTGCTTCTCCCAGATGCCCCTGACAGCTGTACAGGAAGGGGTTTATTTGTGCAGAGCCCGACAAGGTTTAAATCCTTTCCCCTGCACCAGTTCCAAATTAAAACGTAGCAGGCTGGTGGCTGCTACTCCACCCATGCCACTCCCCCTGTACTCCTGGACCCCTCCCCACTGGCTGTTCCCCAGGTCCTCTGTCCCCTAGGATGGGGAACAGGGGAGGAGAGGATGCCTGCCCTCCAGCCCTAACCCCAGGAAACAGTTACTTCTCCAAATACATGAATTCTCCTAGTGCCCCCTCAATGCTCGCTGTCTCTTATCACTGTTCTGTCTCCCCAGAAACGAGGTGGCTCACTCTGTCCATCTAAGACACGAGGAAATCCCAAGTGGGGTGGGTCATGGACCAAGGGGACAAGTGGACCGATGAACGGAATGGAGTTTCCACTCGAGCCTGTGTCCCCTTTAGAGTTAGAAGGGCTGCTGTTTGGAATGTACCCCAGACCCTGGACACACAACACACAGGCTCCTTAGCCTCAGAAAACTCATCAGGTACAAGGCACCTGGGTGCTGCACATGGGAAAACTGGGTGGGAAATGCAGAAACAGGCTGCGACCCCCAAAGCCCTCGGGGTAGCTTCCCAGCCTCCTGTCCTTCCTTCTCTTTGGAGATCAGATGAGAAGGAAGCCCAGGTGTCCTCTGGCCTGGCTCCCACACGGCACTGTGGCTGTCTGGACCAGGTGGTGCTTTGTCACCCAGGGGCAGCCTGGACCCTGGAGGATGTTGGCAGCTTCCCTGGTCTCTGGCCCACTGGATGCCACAACTAGCTTCTTCCCCTGACCAGTGCGACAACCAAAAATTCCCCAGACCTTGCTGTATGTCCCCTAGAGTGCAAAATCACCCCCACCCAAGGAAAGAACCATTGCCTTCCCAACTTCTGTTTCTTAAAGAAAAGTTGAACCAGGTGTGGTGGTGCACACCTGTCATCCCAGCACTCTGGAAGGGTGAGGCAAGAAGATCTCAAGTTCAAGCCCAGCCAGCCTGGACAATTTAGTGACTTAGGGAGATCCTGTCTCTAAAGAAAATAAAATTTTGAAAAAGCCTACGGATCTAGGTCAGTACAAAGGCCTTGGGTTTAATCCCCAATATCCCCAACCCCCAAAAGAGGCCTTTGTAATGGCTTGATCTAAAATGCCACTCAAAAGGCTCACGTGCTCAAAGGTGAGTCTTTTAGAAGAGTGACTGGATCGTAAGGGCTCTAACCTGACCAAGTGGGTTAATGCTCCAGTGAGTTTATTATCTGAATGGGCTTATCAGGACGTGAGGCCTAACCAGGTAAAGCAGCAGGTCCCTAGGGCAGGGACTTTGAAAGTTATTTGTAGTCCAAAATGCTCCCTCTCTGCCTCTTTCCTTCTCCTTACGCATCTTGGCTGCCTGGGGTGAGCAGCCCTCCTCTGGCCCCTACACCTTTCTGCCCTGATGCTCCTACTTCATGGCAGACTAGAAGCAATGGAGCCCGCCGGCCATGGACTCAACTCTCTGGAACCATAAGCCAAGGTAAACTTTTCTTCCTTGAAATTGTTTTCCTCAGGTATTTGGTGACAGTGATGAAAATCTGACCAACATAGTCCTATTCCTCCTCCTGAGGACATTTAGAAATTTAGAGTAGGCAATGCCCAGAAGCAAGACACACAGAGAAGGGCACAACCAACCACCACCAGTCTGCAGCTGAAGGACTGGAGTGATGGTGAGAGAATTTGAGCAAATCCAGTTGCCCTGTGGGGACTCATGTTCCAGCCTCTCATGCCGGAAGGCTGATGGCTATGACCACAGGGACCATCTGAAACCTGGTGTCCCAGATCACCCAGATGCCATCATCCTGGGAACAGGGTGCTCATACTCTGGACACAGGGGCCTGAACATTTCCTGGCTGGGCCACTGCTCCATGAGTCTGTGCCCTCCTCCATGAAGCCACAGAATCACAGTGGTGTCTGCCTCCTATGACTGTCACAGCATTACTGAGAGGATGTTGTGATGGGTGCACTCCTGACACTAGAAAAGGCCCACAGGAATTAGCTGTCATCATCAGAAACACCCTGGCTGTGTTTAAAACCCACAGACTTTCTATCCTGGTCACAGCCAACCGAGTGAGATCCGCCAGGAGTAGAGACCTTGTGAGTATATGTTTAAATTCTCCCCCAGATGATTTTTAAGTAGTGGGTACTCAACCTGGCATTTAGGAAACATTCTAAGTTATCAGAAATGCTCTGATGTTAGGAATATTGTAGGAATATTTCAGAGCCACACTGTATGGGACCTAGAGTGGCACAAAGATGAGAAAGGTACTCTCTGTCTTCAGGGAGCCATGGTACAACTGGGCAAGAACCACACATGAGCCAGCTGTGCAGTCCAAGTAGGCCTCTGAATTCAAGGTGACAGCATCAACAGAGGAAAGAGAATGGCTTGTGGACCATCAGATAAAGTTGTGCAGATTGTTGACGACACACAGGAGCCCAAAGAGAAGTGACTATTTTTAAATGCACAGAAAAGTGCCATAGACCAGTGGCAGGTGTGAAGGTCACTGTCTGCCAGGCTACCCTGAGAGTGCCTTCTCAACTGTGAGAGCCAGCTCAGCCTCTCTGATGAAACTTATGCGATAGGCAGTCATTCTCCCCTCTGTGCTGTGCTCTATCCAAATCTTGCTCAGCTTAATGCTTCTCCTGTCAGTCTCTGAACTCTTTAGGAAGAAGATCTGGGTTAGAATTATAACATTGAGAATGATGACGATTTTCATTATTTTGGTGTTCTCAGGACCAAACACGAATTCTGGTAGAGTATGTGCTCAACAGATACTGGATGGGTGGATGGAGGGAAGGAGAGGAGAAGGAGGGAGGAAGGGACCAATGGGTGGATGGGAGGATGGGTGGATTGAAGGATGGATGAATGGATGGGAAGATGGATAGATGGATGGATGAATATAAGGATGAATGGACAGATGATTTAATGGGTGAATGAATATTATGATCAATAAACACATAAATCCCAGTGACCTGAAAGAATTTTATCAAGCATTAATGGGAAAGACAGATCACAAGAGCTGGTGAGAGCCAAGGGCAATTCTTGGATGGGAAGGAAATGGTCCTTGAAGGCTGGATTTGTTTTTTCCAAGTGGCAAGATGGCAGAAAAGAAATGAATGAAGCAGTGTCAAGCTGATTTCATGCACAGAAAATTGGATCAAATAGTCATTAGTGAGGTGTTGGAAAAGCTTTGAGAGTTCTCTTGGAAATAGGTTCTTTGTTTGGTCCCAGATCACAAAGTTAGCATATTCATCCAACCAGCAGGAAAATCAAAAGGCCCACGTGCCACATCTGGAGAGCCTGTCCTTGATACTCTGGCATGTGTGTCCTTGGTGACATGGGCATTTTCCTGCAGCTGCCCTGATAGCTGAGCACCTGGGGGACCACACAGGTGCCAAGAAGCAGGCAAACTCTGAGAGTCCAGGGGACCTTGATGTACTGATTCTCATGTGTATTCACCCTGCTGTCCCTCCTCAACCTGGGGTCAGCAATGGCCCATTTTCAGGTCTGACAGATGTGCACTGTGACGCCATGTTGCTGTGGGACTCTGCCCAAGTTAGAGTCTCCTCTGGGCCTCAGTTTCCAAACCCATATAAGAGGGAGAAATCCCCACCTGTCAGGACTCACAGCTGCATCAAGTGGTAAGAAACTTGGACACTGCAGGGATTTAATCCACCTACTAAGTCCATGGTTTCTTTGCCCTCAAACATCCATTCACATGCACTCTGCTGAGCTCCAGAGTCCATCTGCAAGCCTCAGAGAGGATGGTCTCTATTTAAGCCTCAGGCAATTTCCTTTGAACCGTGATTCCACTGAGAGAACCTGCCTTTTGATTTTGCAAAGGGCAAAGTTTTATGCCCAACAATGTCCATGCAACACCAAGACAAGGGTGAACTTCAACCTGCGTCAGCAAGAGTGGGAACCAGAGGACACAGGGGACACTCAGACCAAGTGGAAAACACAGCCTGGAAGGGGATGGGATGGCAAAGTTTCTTTTTAATTTAAATTTACTTTTTAACTGATGCATAGAAGCATAAAAATGACCCATATATGTATAGGTACCATGTGATAGTTCAATACATGTAGATATTACATAATATTTCATCAGGTTAAACATATCTATCTCCTCAAACATAGTTACTTCTCTACATTAAAAACAACTTTGAAAATGCTTTCTTCTAATTTTTTGAAATGTGTAGTACATTGTTTCAGCCTACTGGGTCATAGCACCTCAGAACTTCTTGATGCTGTCTAACCCATTGGTCAACTCCCTCCTCCCGCCATTTGAGATCAATGTCTTTAGGGTCCACACATGAGTGAGACCAGGTCTTTCTGAGCCTGGCTTATTTCACTTTACCTAATGATCTCAGATTGTCTTCACAGTGTCTCAGGTGACCACATTTCATCCTTTTTCATAGCTGAATAGTTTTCCATGGGATAGATGTATGCAGGAAAGTGTTTTAACAATATGGGGAATTTATGCTGCGTGTTTAATGGAGAAGCTATGAACACAATTCATAATCTGTTTCCTCTCTGGCCTCCTCATGTACAGGTTCCTGCTTTGTTTTGCCCAGGAAGCATTAATAATAGATCATGCTTGGATAACTGCCTCCATCCACCCCAAAGCACAGTGGGGATCAGCATTCTGTAACTGTGGCGGAGGGGAACATGGTTCTGGCCAGCTCTCCCAGGAAAATGAACCCTTCCACTGATGCCAAGGCCCTCTGGAGAGTGCCTCACACTGAGGTGCGGGAGGCAGAGTAGGTGCACCTGGCCCACACGCCTTGGCGAGCAAAGAGGGACAGGGATGATGTGTCTGAGATGCCGGTTCCCAAGGCGCCTTCCACCGTGTGCTGCTCCTGCCGGCTTCGGTTCTCATTCACGTGCCGGAGCCCCTGACGCCCACACCAGAAGCAGCTTCTGGATGGGAATTCAGGGCTCAGTGCAGCCACAAGAGCAAGGCCCAGCTCTGCCAGGATGAGCCGCGTGAGTCTGGCAAGTTCATGACCTCTCTGTGCCTCGCTCCCCCTCCAGAAAAGGGGCGGTGATGTGGGCTTCACTGATCGGAGAAACAAGCACTGCTGGGAGCGTTCTATTAACACCAGGTCAGGAACACTGACATGAGACTGACCTTGCCACTTACCCCCACCTCAGGGGTCCCCAGATAACCCCTAAACAAGGCCCTCAGAAGAGCCAACACAGAGGGTCAAACACAGAGCCAAGTGCACCTGGGAAAAGGTCAGGACAGGAGGGTTGGAGTTCGGCTGCCTGGGGGTCAAGTGCTGCTCCCACTCCGCAGGAACAGCAGAGGCCTCCTGACCCGCTCCTCCATCCCTGGGTCCCCTTGCCCAAAGGATGGAGATCACCTGCAGCCACTTGGGGAGCAGTCATCGGGAGTAACCTCGTGTCCACAGATGCCCTAGAGCTAAGCTGTCCGTGCCAACAACTGCACCCCCTGTGCACACCATGCACCACCACCCGGAAGTGCATGCAGCATCCCTCAGCCCCAGGGACTCTGGGAGGAAGAAGTGGGGACAGTTGCCTGCAGAGGCAAGGGATTACAGGACGCTGGGGGACATCAGGATCTTGGATACTCGGGAGGGGCAGCTCAGTCATGACCCGAGGCCTCAGTGGACCCCAAATGTCAGATGTCTCACAGATCATGTGCCTGGAACACTCAGGTAATGGGAGGAGGAGGAAGGGAGGGGGGGACGTGAGGGATCTCAGCACCTAGACCTGTCCCCAAAGTCCCCTCCCAGCCCTGCAAAGCTGATCCCACAGCCCAAGCCTTGCCTTCAGCCCGCCCCTCGGCATGGCCTCCGGAGACCCCGCCGGTAAACCTCCACCCCGGCTCACCTCACAGAGGGCCCTGGCCCCCCAGGGCTGCTTCTCTGCTCTTGGACACAACAAGCCCTGCTCCCCACCGAGAGATTCAGGGTCCCTCCCACCCCGAAAAGAAGAATGTGGCTTGAGAGGTTTGTTCCCATTCATGTCACTTTACAATGGCTTCATTCATTCCCAAGGTCTCCATGATACTTTCTTCAATTTATGGAGTACATTTGTGAGGTATGCATAGAGAAGGGAAATGTTATTAGGAGGTTCCCAGGGAGCCAGCTGCTTCTTGGCTGAAGACAGAGAAAGTAAGGGTAAAGGGACGGGAGTGAGCAGGGGCCAAAGAGCTCTGTCCAGCAGGAGCTGTGCTAGGTACTCTGGAGAGAGACTTCACAGCCCTGGGCCTTGCGACCTCTCCAGAGGCAGTGGCTTCATAGTCTCACAGAGGAGGTTCCGTTCGCCATCACAACACCCATGTGAAACAGGAATGGTGATTCCCATAGTGAACAGGGCAGGCGCCCTTCAGGAACTGGGCCCCAGGTCCCACCATATCTCCTGGGGCTCCCGCTGCTCACCCCACCTCTACCCACCATCCAGACCAGCTGCCATGTGGGCAGAAGCTCGAATGAAGAAATCCCGTAAGCCTGTGGGAGGCCAGCTTGGGTCTTGTTAAAGCCCTTTCCCAAAACAGCTGGCCACAGCTGCCCAGAGCTAAGTTCTGCAGAAAACTGGCTCACTGCCCCAGATACAAAGGGGCACAGATGGGGGCTGGTGTCATGACCCTGGGAAGGCATTCCTGGAGGAGTGGGAAGGGGCCCACCTGTCCCCTCCTGCCTCAGTTTCCCCAGCAGTGAAGGAGGGATACTCTTCCCTGTCCATGTCACCTCATACATGGACGGTGAGGAGGGTACATCCTGAGAGACTGCTGGAGGAGACCAGGTGGCCCATCGCGAGGCCTGAGGCCTTTGCACCCCTCCTGGGTCCTGCTCTTGCTGACCTCCTGGGCCCCAGACCCCAGCAAGGCATGCACCCCTCCTTTCTGTGCCTCCTAAACATGCACAGAGTTTCCTTCTTGGCTGCCTGTGGACTTTACTGTGACTCTCCCTTCCAAAGTGTCCTAACCAGCACAGGGCCAGTAAGCCTGGTGCAGCAGGCCAACATGTGGTCACTGGTAAAGGCAGCACAGATGCTCTCAGCCTCCTTTCTGCTGATAACCGAAACCATCAGCCCCTGAGAGCTTAGGGCCTTGGAGCAGCTCTCTGCTCACCAGGGAGGGAGGGGAGCATAAACCACCCTGGCTGGGTGCCCACATTGTCCTTGGCACCACTGGCCTTGGCAGGCTGGCTTTGTGCCTTTCTGTCTTGTTCCCCATCCAGGTTGCTGAAGACCATGGTGCCTTCCTCCTGCTTACCCCATTCAGAAGGCCCTTGCCCTCTGGGGCCCCTCAGGATCCCCACCTTGGGAGCTCAGGTCCTCCTGAAAGCGTCCCAGACAGGAGCCACATGGGGGCTGCCCTGAGGCCGGCCAGGCCTTACTCTCCCGCACAGCACTGTGAGGAGAGGCAGCTCAGAGTTCTGTCTGCGGCTGCACATGAGCTCGCTGCTCCAGTCCATCTCAGGGCGGACACAGCCCCAGTTCCAATCAGCACAGTGCGGTGCTGTGAGGGAATATAGGATGAGACTCTGTGCACCGGCCCAGGGCTGCTGAGGGAGGTGCTTGCTGTTCCTCTGGAGCCCAGAAGACACAAGAGCCTGTCTTCCGCATCTGCTCACTGTGTCCCAGGGCAGAGCACAAGTCTCCGCTCCACCATTCCTGCCATAGTTACTGGCCACTGCTCGCTATCCTGTGTTGCAGCAGAAGCAGTGATGAGCCCCCCACCCTTGCCTGTGTGCCCGGCAGCTCCCCTCCTCCACACAGGCAGATTGCACAAACCCCCTGTTGCATCCCAGTCATTGCAAAGTGACCCAAATGGAACTGTAAGCACCCTACAGGCAGAAAATGAGATGTAAGATCATATCGGCCCCTCTGACAGTTAAAGTAAAATTTTATGTGAGCAATATACTTGCGCTCTGATTACCGTGCAGTATAATTTTATTCTGGTTTTGCAGGGCCCGCTGAACCCCTGCTCTTTCAAGTGTTCAAATGCTCTGCTTGCCAAGATAAATGATTATAATTGACAGGGCATTGTCAATCTATAGCAAAGCTGATTTCATTAAGCACGCCAAGGGCCAGCTCTGGGGGCCAAGGAGCGGAGTGGAGAGGGGGTTTGATCTCACCCGCTCCCCATAGTACAGTCCACACTGGCACCAAAGGCTGGAGGGCAAGAGAACAAAGCGAACGTGATGTCTCTGAATTCAAATCTTTCCCTTTGAAATGAAGCATCCGGAATGGCCAATAAAACTGTGGAAATGGATTTCTGCCTGCATTTGATGTTAAGCCTTTAGTGTCAAGCGCCAGGTCTATTGGTTGCCTTTTCTCCCCTCCCTCCCTTTCTTCCTCTTTCTCCTCTTGTCTTTCCCTTTCCTTGGATGGCCTTGCGAGGAACGTGCCCTTTCATAACTAACTTCTCCGAGTTGGCGGACAGGCGACTGCATCTCTCTCCTGCTCCGACGTGAGCACAGCCGGTTAAGACTGCAGACCTGTTCTCATCACTACCAGAGTCGGTCTTGAGCAGATTAAGGCCCAGACACCTTTCTCTTCGGTCTTAAATCCTCTGTTTATGAAGGCATCTCACTCTCCTTCCTTCCCTCTGGGTCAGCATAAGCCTACATCCTCTCCCTTTCCACCTAAGAAGGGGAACTGGGGAGAAAGTGCAGTGCTTGAGGCCTTCTCCCGACTCACTGCATCCAATCACAGTTTAATCTTGTCCTCTTAGCAGTACTGCGTGAAGAGAGAAGGGTACGGCCCATGGGCGTGGACATCCTTGCTGCCATCCTGAGCTGTCCTCAGGCCAAGGAGAATCCTGGAAAAGAGATTTGAGCACTATCATCACTAGAATCCTGGTGAAACTGTTATAGTCACTGACTTTCCCTGTGCTGCTAACTTCTGGTTGAAAAATGAGATCAGTAATCTCTCCCCCGTCATGAGAGGTAAAGGAGACCAACTGTAAAGGATGCTTTAGCATCATTGTGAGACCATCTTCTGCATTATTCTTGCTGGGTCTTCCCAGGAGGTTGGCAGAGAGAGCACTTATTCCTTCTACTGACACAGGGAAACGGAGACACCAGAGCACCTCGCCTTTGAGTTAGCCAGTGTCAGAGTCCACTTGCAGGAGGAGAGCCAGTCAGGCTTCTGGAAACCACAGAGACTCAAGGTGACATGCGCCCAACTCCCTGAGCGTCCTCAGCAGCAGGTGAGACAGCCTGGAGCTGGGGCCTGAACCTCAGAGGGGTGCAGGAAAGGAGGAAGAAGAGCTGCAAAACCATCTTCACAGGATGTCCCACCTTCACCCTGGGGACACCTGGTGACCCTGGAGAACTGGACCTTGTGTTTGCAGGCCCTTGGAGCATTTGGGGGCAGAGCTCAAACTCAGAGACTATGCAAAGAGGAGGGAAGACGTGAGTCCAAGAAAAAATCCTCCTCCTACAAAATCAGGTTCGTACTCACATTCCATGGCCCTTCTGTGGGGCACAGAAGTGCTCAAATTATGGATCAGGGCCCCTATGGCAGCACCCCTTCCGGCTGGCCACACCCCATGCAATGTGCCTGTCCTCACTCCCTGAGCCACTTTCACATACTTCCCAGCCTGCACCTGCACGCCTCCAGCTGACTGCACACTGCCCTGAGAGGACAGGCCACATCCTCCACACTGACCTCTCCAGCCACCACCCAGCTTCCTCCACAGCCCACAGGCCCTGCTCTCCTGATCACACCTGCAAACCATGCCCCTCTGGTCACACAGGGTGAGGGTTTCCCTTCAAAGCAATAATGAAAGTTCAATGAAAATCTGAGACATGTCTTCTAAAGACACCTACTCCGTGTTTCTACGGGCCTACGCTGTGTCCAGGAGACAGGACTGGTCACAGATGGCAATGGCAGTGATGTCCCCCGGGACAGCACCTCATCCTGCAGCATCAGTCCTTGCTGGTCTTTGGTCATTTGGAGGGGATATGGGGCATCAGGCCCTCAGTGATGCCACTGCTGTCCTAGAGACCAGATGCCGGACGCCAAGGAGGGAAGGACGCACTGACTTCATTCATGTGCGATGGTCTCTGATTTTGTTTCCTGCATGCCTGTCCACTCCATTTGGGACCACGTGGACACCACTTCAGGAAAGCAAGCTAAGGCAGCTCGGTACCACAAATGACCATCTCTTCTGGGCTCTGCACCAAGGGGGCTGGAAGAGGAAGTAAGAGAGAGGGAAGCAGAAGTACTCATGCATCCCCCTGGATTAAAATTCATCCTGAGGTTTTTAACAATTAAGTTTATTGGTCCATTTTAGGTATATATAATGGGCACATTCATCGCTGGGAGTCGGTCCTGTACCTGATCCAGCTTGACGCTTTTGCTTTTTCCTCTTCCCCTCCCCTCCCTTCAATCCTTCTTGTCCTCCTTATTTACAAAAGCTTTATTTCTGTTTTCCCTTCTTCTCTCATGTTTTTCTTTTCCCTTCTTCCCCCTCCCAGTTCCCCTTCCCATTTGAATATTTTCTTCCTATTTCACAAAATCTAGTATACGTTTTGGTCTTTATCTATACTTTTGATTTCTTACATCACAGAAACAATGCAATATTTACTTGTGTGTCCCATTTATGTTACTTGGGAGTATGGTCTCAAGATCCACCCTTTTACCTGGAAATGTCTCAAGTTTGTCCTTCTTTATGGCTGAGTAGTACTCCATTGTATTAAAAAAAAACATCTTTATCCATTCATTGGCTGATGGGCATTTGGGCTGTTTCCAAGATTTAGCTGTCACAAACTGTGCTGCTATAAATATGGGTGTGCATGTACCACTGAGGTTTGATGCTTTCACAGGAACTACCACAAGGAATAAACAACTGGGATCTTAACTTATTAGAAAGCTTTCTGCACAGTAAGAGAAATCACCAACAGAGTAAAGAGACAACCCACAGTGTGGGGAAAAAATTTGCCAGCTCTTCCTCAAAGGACTACTATCTATAATACATACAGAACTCAAAAAAAATCAGACCCCTAAATATAGAGACCCAATCGAAAAATAGGCATCTGGGAGGAACACACACTCTCAGATGAAGAAGTACAAACACCAAATAAATATATGAAAAAATGTTTAACATGACTTGTCATTCAAGAAATGCAAATTAAAACAACGCTGAGATTCCATCTCAATCCAGAAAAGATGGCTATCATCAAGAAATCAACCAATAAAAAATGCTGGCAGGGCTGTGGGGGAAAAGGAACCTTTCTCTGCTCTTGGTGGGAGTGCAGACTGGTGCAGCCACTGTGGAAATTAGTGTGGGGATTCCTCAAAAACCTAGGAGTAGAGGTCCCGTTTGACCCAGCTATTCCCCTTCTTGGTCCTGAGGTGTATGAAACATTGTGTAGAAGTGGAAGAGGGTCTGACTTCAAACTTCCACATGGTCTTTTGTTTCTACCCTGTGGGTTCCCTGGGACCTAAAAGCAGAAGGCTGCAGCTGAGAGAGAAATATCTGTGAGCCACACTATTTTATCTTCAATACAATGTGCATCTATCTCGTGTGCACCAGTGGTGTATCGGACATTGTTCTAAGGCTCTGGAACACAGTGGTAAATGAAACAGACCCAAAGTCTTACCCTCATGGAGGAGACAGAGAATACAAATAATTGAGCAGGTCCTAAGGTGCATACTAAAATGTTAAATGCTACAGGAGAAGGCAGAGCAGAGACGGAGATAGTACAGAGAGTTCTGGGGAGAACTTAAAGATAATCAGGGAAGCTTGTTCTTATAAATTCAACTGAACAAAGATTTAAGGAAAAGACAAAAACCATGGGGGAAAATAGTGTTGCAGACACCGCAAAGGGCATTGCAGAGGCCATTGATGAGTGAAGGAAGACAATGAGAAGGAAATGAGAGAGCAATGAGGGGAGGACATACATAGCAAGAAAATAAGGGGTAGATCCCAGAATTGACCACAGTGTTTGCAGCCCACCAACGACCCCAAGAGGACATGGGAAGGAAGATGGAGAGTGGACGCTGTGTGTGTCATGCCTGCTGCTGGCCAAGTTGGAAAGAGAAGACTGTGGGAAATGCTCCCGGACAAGAGAGTACTGCTAAGGTGGAGAGTAAACAAAGAAGCTATGGGGCTGTGAAAGATCCAGAGCAACCTGAAACACACAGTATCAGATGAACGAAGCCAACACACAAGGCCACACATTGACGGGTCCCAACTTCCTGACGAAAAGCAAACTTAGGCCAGGGTAGGAAGATGGAAAACGGATATTGTGTATCCCAGCTCCTGCTTGCTAAATCCAAACGAGAAGAGAGATCGCTTGGCTGGGAGTGTTGGAGAGAGAAAGAGTGAGGGACAAACACAGGGGAGTTTAGGGCAGGGATTTAGGGCCAGTGCACCGTGGCTGGACATGAGTATGACACGTGCGACAGACCCTGGAGGATACATCAAGAGTGAACTTGCTGTAACTTTGGCTCAGGGGGTGACGCCACATCAATGACAAACATAAGGCCCTGGTGGCAGATACCAAGGATGGAAGAGGCTGTGCAGGTGGGGGTAGTGGGCGAAGGACATAAGGAAATGCTCTGTACTTTCTTCTCAGTTTTATTGTGAACCCAAAACTGCTCTCAAATAAAAGTCTATTTTAAAAGGTTTTTTAATGGAGAGTTAAGAAGTTCCTGGGAAAGGGGGGATTTTCCCTAAAACAGTGAGCAAGTTCCTTCTCATTCCCTTTGGGAAGAGCTCCATCTAAAGAAAGAAGGGTGGGACCATGTTAGGCTGGATGGGGCAACATTTCCCTCTCTGAGCCTTGTAGAAGCAGGGGGATGAGGAGGATCCTCTGTGCCAGGGACCCAAAGGGCTTCCTGGATATCTCAGTAGGACTTGCACACATGCTGAGGATTCCCTATGCCTGTGTTCAGGAAGCCATCCCAGGACCAGCACCACAGCCCCCACACATTCCTACTTCCCATATGCCCAGCCAGTGAGATCAGTCCTGGCAGACAGATGCAGAGCTGATCCTGGGCCAGACAGCCTGGGATTCCAGAGGTTGCCGAGTGCATGGAAGCTCTTTGCATCGATGTGAGGGAGACACTGGTAAGCAACACGAGTCCTTTTAGCAGACTAGAGAGTGGCAGATGACACTGGGACCTGCAAATTAAAAGTCAACCCTGAGCAGGATTTATTTTCAAAATACCTTAAGGAGGTAAGGGATGCAAACAGAGGAAGAAAAGTAAGGTGATTGGCTACATGGAAGGAAGAAAGGAAGATGACCAAATTGAAGAAAAGAAGTAGAAACGAATGGCAAATATCACCACAATCGCAGTCCTCTGCTCGGCTGTGGGATGTAACATTTAGAGACACAGAAAGTCAGCATGATTTGTTTTCATAAGTTTTCAACTTCTAGAATCACCGTATGAGCAATGCATGGTAGACAAGTTTGCAAAATAAAGAAAAGTAAATGTCATCTATCATAACAATATAAAAGCAAAACGGGGACCGTGACTTGAACCGCTGTTGATCTCTGGCTGAGAAGGTGCTTGCTGCTGTCCACAAGACTCTAAGAGTCCACCACATCTACCTGGAAGGCATATTGCTGAAGCCCAACACGGTCACCCCAGGCCATGCCTGCACCCAGAAGTATGCCCATGAGGAGATTGCCATGGCAACCATCACAGCACTGCACCACAAGTACCTCCCGAGGTCACTGGGATTACCCTTCCTATCTGGAGAACAGAGTAAGGAAGAGGCATCCATCAACCTCAGGGTCATCAACAAATGTCCCCTCCTCCAGCCATGTGCCCTGACCTTCTCCTACAGTCAGGCCATGCAGGCTTCTTCACTAAAAGCCTGGGGTGGGAAGGAGAACCGGAAGCCGCCCAGGAGGAACAAGGCAAGCGAGCCCTGGCCAACAGCCTGGCCTGTCAGGGAAAGTACACTCCAAGTGGGCAGGCGTGGCTGCAGCCAGCAAGCCCGCCTTCGTCTCTAACCATGCCTGCTAAGCTGAGGTGTTTTGAGGGTGCTCCCCACACTCCAGGCCCTGCACCACTGACATTCCTGAAAAGGGAGCCTCACCGGGGCTCCAAGCTTTCCCATCGCTCTTGCCTCCCTCGTGACTTCTGGGGGGTTGCTGTCTGTGTGCGCTAACTCCAGCACTCCTTCCAGCATGCTGCCAATAAACAACTGCTTAAGCAGGGAGAAGAAATGAGAGATAGAAGAGGAAAAGGGGATGGGAAGGACTTGGGTGCTGGTGCTTTCACAACGGGAAAGCCGAATGGAATTGCAAATAGGCAAGTGGACAGAAATGATACGCAGAGGTGAGTTAAATATGCAGACACAGCTCACAAAGAAAGTAAGCAAGCGTGTCTACCTGCATGCGTGCATGTGCACAAAACGCGTCAAAGGAAAGAGATGAGGGTCCAAGTGACCAAATTCTTAATCCATTGCAGAAAGTCAATACATAATATCTAAACTTGATTCATCAAAAGTAACATTAACATGCACATGTCAACATGTGACACTAACCACCAGGATAAAGGAAAACAAAGAAGCCAACATAGCTCTCAGAATTCAAAGTGACTCGGCAGGAGAAAAGGGCTGGAAAGGAAGGATGACGCGACAATAAACTATCACTTCTTACTGTAAACATATCTGTACTTTGTGACATTTTAATCACATGAGCGCATTTGATAAGTAGCTTCAGATACCGTTCCAGCTAAGTTTGACTTCGTCTTGTCATCACAGGTGAAAGACCACAGTGTAAGGTCACATTCATGACCCTTGCAGTGGGAACAGTCTGCTGTTGCTCCACTATTCTATTCACCTAGAAGCTTCTCCAAACTAAAATTCAGACTATTCTATTTCACCCTGCCCACAGGTCAGACCGAGAGAGTGCTTTAGAGAGAAAAATAAGTAACATACAGTGTGAAAATACTTTTTCCGATATAAATACCCTTTCCACCTCACCCTTAATGATGCATTCATTCATGGACCCATTGTTAATGGAGTGGCTGCTACCAGTGAGGGTATTCCTACTGTCACAAAGGCTGGACAAACTGCACTTCTGGCCCAGAGGTAGCATGTGGGACTTTGAGACTCAGAACCCTGCAGAGTCTGGCCCCATCTGCTTCCCTGCCTTGATACATGGGTTTTAAACCAGTAGTTATGGAAGGCTTGAACATCAAGAGTTTGGAAATTTTAGAGCCATAGCTCTTGATTTCCTTAGCTGTACTACCAGGGCAAGTCACCTCTCTCATCTAGGACTTATTTTTTAAAAATAGGAAGTAGGATTTTTCAAAACAGTTCAGTTTAAAGCACCTGGCATTGTTTGCAATGTTGGCTTGGGCTAACTGGTCAACCCACCAGCAGAGGGAGTGGAAGGTGCTGTCTGACTAGAGGCAGAAGAGCCAAACGGTGACATTCAAAGCCCCTGGTGCCATCTGTATGTAGCATGCACTGAGGACTTAGGTGGCTGCCTTTCCACTGCAATCTTTCCCATGCAGTGGAAAGATTGCAGGCCAAAGGGTCTAGAGTCCCAGGATTTAGCACTGGCTCTGCCAAAGCTCTGCTGAGAGATGCTGAACATGCCAGTACAGTTCCGCAGGCCTAGTGTCCTCACCTGCAAGATTAAAGGGTTCACTCAGATAATGCCCACGTCCTTCCAGCTCCAGCATGCTCCTGTTCCATGATTGCGTGACCACTGAATTCAATTAAAATAAGGGCTTTTGCATCACCCTATACGTTGGCAAAGGCAAGCAACCCGCCCATGTCTACATGAAAAAGCCTCCGACAGTGGGTCGCTTAGCCTTTTCTTGTTGGTGGTGGTGTTTTTCCTTTCTTGAGCTTATCAGCCCATGATCAAGGGCTTTCTCTCCAAGGCAGGTGCTTATCTGCCCGCTGAGGCCAAGGGCACATCTTAGTAACTTGCAGCTTGTGAGGCAACACGGGCGTTGCTGCCACAGCTAAGCCACCACCTCTGGCTACAAGGCGTTGTCTGATAAACAGGCTTGCTCCACACACATCTGCCTGGGAAGCAGAGAGCGGCTGCCAGCCTGCCCCTGCCAAGGTCTGCACCCGGCCAGCTGCAGGTGGGGCCTGAGCTTGGGGAGGTGCAAGGACCATCCGAGAACTGCCAGACTCGGTTATGAAATGTTGAGTGGCTCTGGGTGTGGTATGATGAGCTTTCTGGGCACTTGGATCCAGGCCTCAAAGTGACCCGGGATCAGAACAGAGTCCTGCTGGCTGGGTAGAAAAGGTCCCCAGAAAACCAGGGCTAGGCTTGGAACCCACACATGAGGGAGAAACAGCCCACAGAGCTGCTATTTCTAAAGACCAGGGTGACTCACCTCTTGAAGGAAATGTTTCTGAGAACTGACATTGACTGGGCACTGAGGAAAGAGAAGAATGAACATGTCTTGGGTCCTCCCTCTAAGAGCTCCCAGGCCAGGGGGAGAGAGTGGGCACCCAGAGGTACTAAGTGCAGCCCCTTCTACTCTTCTGCTTCACTAGTGAGTATAAAATAAGTCCCTAGTACCTGGCGCTGTTCTTGGGCCTAGAGAAAGATCAGGGGAGCAACGCAGGAGCAAAGTCTGCTGTCTCGAAGGGGAAACCACCAGCCCTCTTCCGAGCATCTCCCAAGAGTCATGGCCATCCGTCGCCGGCTGGTCCAGGCACTTGGCTGGATGATCCACATAGGTCTTAGCTCAACTCTCCCTGAAGGCCCAGCAACATAGTGATCACAGTGCACACAGGGACACTGAGGGGGCTCTGCCAGCTACCTTTCAGACAGTGGTATCTGAAGAGGGCTGGGTCAGATGATCTCCAAAGCCAGATTTTGTTTTACTATAACATCCTGCCACAGCCCAGACCCAGAAGAGATTGTGTTCCCACTTATCACCCTGCTCTTTCCCCTTCCTTCCCTCATTCAAGGAACAGTGTGACCACACCTGTCAGTAGCAGGCAGGCTCACTGCAGTACCAAACAGCTCTCTACACCCATGGCTTTAAAAAGCACTTACTTCCCACTTACACTGTAGGGCAGCAGGTGGGTTCCGCTGCTCCAAGTCCCTGAGCTGCCCAAGCTGATGGCATCTCAGCATGAATTTCCCTGGCCACCAAACGTAGAGAAGTACAAGCTGGAGGGAGGGGCTCACATCAGCTCAAAATTCTCCAGCCCAAAAGTGACCAATCTCAGCTTGACTCACAAGCCACTGGCCAGGAAAGTCACATGATCACACCCAACCCCAAGAGAGACTGGATCTGGCTCAGCAGGAAGAGTATCTGCCAACATTACTCTCCACCCAGTACCCAAAGGGAAAACCCACATCTTTGGAGATTGCTGAATACTTTTCCTCTCTTGGCCAAGAATAAAGGGAAGCAGCTGACTCTGGAGTCCTGCAGATACAGGACTTGTGGCCTTGGTTACCTAACCTCTGTGCCTCTGGCCTTGGTTACCTAACCTCTGTGTCTCTCCACTGTCTCGTTTGCAAATAGGGGCAACAATTCCTCTGTGACAAGTGAAAATTTATAAGCTAGTACAGGTAACATGTGCTCCATCAGCAAAATATGGTCCCTCTCCTGCCCCTTAGAATCCACTTGTTCCTAAAGTGACGTAGAAATGGTCTCACCATATGAGAAGGAACCCTGCTTCTCCACTCTCAGGGGTCACTTTCCCACTGATGGCACACCCTTCCTGACGTGTTATGGCAAACGCAGGCTTCCCATGGCACAGGAAGAACAGTAACACACAGTAGGGAAGTGAGTACATCTCAGACACACCCACCACACTTGGACCCTTACGTGGGGCACAGCCAGAGCTCTGGTGAGACTTCCCAATAATCCACATAGTTCTTCGGCAAACATATGCGCTGGACAGAAAAGCAAACTGAGACATGCAATGGGGAAGACTTGGCTACAGGCTCCATGGTAACTTCAGGTAATGGGGAGAAGTCCTTCCAGTTGCCAGGTTCTTTGATCAAAAGTTCAAGGGAGGCAGGGTATGAGGCTTGGGGGTGATCCCAGGTAAGCATGCGGGCACTGAGATGCAGCAAAAGAATCAGCTCTGCCACTGGGGAAAGTGATCTTGATCCTTATCTATCAGCACAAACAGCTCCAAAATCATACCGCTGGGGTGACATAAAAATATGCTGCTATTGTCCTGCATGACATGATACATGATCCTGTTTATCTGGGTGTTTAAACACAAAACAACATGCGTGTATATAAATACAATTTAAAGAAGACGTTGCATTCATAATGACTACTTCTATGGAAAATGAACGGGACCAAGATGTGAGCAGCGGCCACAAGAGGCAGTCCGTGAGGGTCTAGCTGTTTGCAGAGGGTCTGCAGCTCTCATATGACTTGTAAAATAACTTCAGTGTGTGCATATATAATTCCCCAAACCTCTGACAAAGGACACCAGAGGACTTCTGCCCACCCCCAAAAGTTACGGGCGAGCCTCCAGCCACGTCCCTGCTACACTGGGTGCCTCGATTTCCTTTTCTGTGAAGTGCACTTGCCAAAGAACTGCATGGATTACTGGGACATCCCACTGAAATGATCTTGAGGAAAGGTAAATGGTTAATTCTGAGTGATAGGAATTTAAGGTGATTATAAATTATTTTTGTATATTTTTTGCTTTTTTCCCCAGATACTGTATCCCAAGCGGCTATGAAAAAAAAGAAATGTTTTGGGTTCAAATCTCATCCCTACTGCCAACAAATTATGAGGCGTGCAGAGACGCATTTACTGGCTCCGCGCATCAGACCCCTCCCCAGTGACCAAAGGGGCGGGGCCCACTGTGGCTCAGGCGGGCACCGATGCTCTGCCCCATGAACTCTGCACACGGTTTCTCCCTTGCCAGGTGCGGGACTCCAGCCAGACAGAAAGGGAGCCAGATAGGCCACATGGAAAAAGTGTCAATCGCTGGGGGAAGGAAAGAGGCAAACGGAAGGAAAGAAGAAAGGAAGAAAGGTGGGAAGGAGGGAGAAACAAAGGCAGACGGAAGAAGAAGCAAATGACAGAGGGCTCTTGCTGAGAAGCAGTTACAAGGTGCTGCCAACCCAACCTAAGCATCTCCTCTCTCATGTGTGCACACATGTATGCGTGTGCATACATGTGCACATACAGACTCATACACACACACACAGAGCATGGCTGCACAAGGGACTTAACTCAGACCCCAGCCTGTGTCCACTGACTGGCCCCTGGTGAATTCCACTGCTGTTCCCCAATCAGAGAGGGCAGTCAGTCCAGCTTGTGGCACATGTCTTCCTCTAGATTCCTACTTTCCACCATCATTACCTCTGCTCCCCAGGGTGGAAATGCAGAGTGCTGCTCCCCCATTCTGTGGGGTCAGGGCCCTGGCAACCACCCAGGTAAAATGCAAAGAGGACTCCTTGTGTATGGTGGACTGGCAGGAAGAGAAACTGGACCCTGCTCCCCGAGGCGATGAGGACCAGCTCCTCACACTACGCAGCTGTTTGCAAGAATCATACCTGCTTTGCCTCATGGTCCTCAGGACAACCAGGGTCTGAGTGGTCTCCTTGGTCCCCACCCAGCCAGGCCAGGAAACAGGCCCAAGGTCAAGGCTTTTCAAAGCCTTGCGTATCTGTAAAACTGTTGCACACACAGTAAGTTCCGGAGTTCTGTGAGAACGGGCCCGAGGCACTGAACCCACTCTGTACACACTTTCTATTCGAAGCATGCTCCACACTCACAGGCAATAGGCAATGATCATAAAATCCTTGGACATCTGCAGGAGGAAGAAAGGGCCCTTTGGGGTTGGTAAAAAGTGCCTCTCTGCCTGTAAAATGGCACAAGGATCTCAAGTCAGTGTTCCTAGGAAGACCCAGGGGCCTGGCAGGTGAAAGAACCCCACAGCATGAAGGGATTCAGTTAATCCCTCCCCAGGGCAGCCTGTAAACTGTCACAGCTGCTCCTGACCTGTCCTTTCCTCATGGCTGTGTCCAACCAATGTGTCCCAGTGAGAAGCAAGCCTGACAATCTGCTGCTTCGGGTCTAGCCCTGCCCATGGAGTTGCAGGATGTGGTTGGCCAGAATGGTGAGGCACTTAGAAAAGGGCTTCCCAGAGGCCTTTGCAGCAAAGCCACAAGTTGGGGAGACAACCAGCCACCTTCGCCCTCCTTTCATACTGCAGACTCTTATGGCAACTGAAAGAAGAAAGGTCGCTTCCTTCCAAAACACCCCTCCTTCTTGTGAGAGGTTAAGCCTAGAAATCACCAGCCTGGAAGATGAAGCACCAAATCTGAAATCTCACCAGAAAGGAATCTGAGTTCTTAGGAAGGAATCTGCACTCGTTCTGAGTGTGCAAGGCACTTCTGTATCACGGAAGGGTAAATCACTGGGCCAAGGAGGAAAAACAGAACAGCTTATGAGAGTTGCTGAGATAGCCAACCCATCTACAAAATAGCACTTGGATGAGCTGTGTGTAAGTGAATCCAAATCATGCAGTATAAAGATCCCTCAAAGCACAGGAGGCTTGAAATTTAGCAAGAGAAGTAGCCAAAAAAGGAAAAATGAAACTCACTTGGGACTTTGTCAAACCCAAACACTTGCCCAGATCTTTAACTGGCCTGGCCTTCCAGCCACTGACTCTGTAACTCAATGTAGACTCTAGGTGCCTATAGGCACCAGAAACTACTGGTGAAGCCATTCATCTACCTACCTGTCTTTAAAAAGGGAAGGGGACCACCCCACCCCTACTTCCTCTGCCTGTCATTCCCAGTGTGGTGGAAACAAATCCAGGGGCAAAGTGGCAGGCACAGCATCACAGCAGCATCCTCAGAGAGTCTGGGGACAGTAAGTGAGAACCTTGTATTTGGAGAGTAACCCAGGACTAAGACAGAGGGGACAAGACCTCCAGATCTTAATGTGTGCAAAAGTAGACCCCCTGGGAAACAGACAGTGAGACTCCGAGAGCTGCAGGGCCGGGGTGATGGAGGAGTGCCCTTGGGAACAGCACATCAGGAAAGTGGAGAGGGAGTTAGGAGAGAGAGGGACAGGGCTGAGGGCAAAGCTAAACTATCATTCAGCCACAAGGAGAGCTGTGGCTAATTTCCCAGGAAATGAGCTCCGGAGCCGAGGGTGACTTTCAGGGGTACCCTAGGCCAAGTGGAAGCAGCTGAGTATCGGCAGCCTAGCCTTGATAGGACATGGGAGAAGATAGATGACCTTGGACAAAGGAGCTTCTTTTGGCAGAAGGTGACATCCAGAGATGGGTGACAGCCAAACTTCCAGGCCCTGGGCAACTGAGTGTCGGGTCCTGAAGTGGTATCTTAGCTGCTCACCACAGCACACACTACAGTCCGCCCCTTGCACTGCCTGGATACACTTGATGTGCTAAATTCCCTCCATCGGGGAACAGCTGCCCCAGGATTCTGGCTGGCCTGCTCTCCTAGGAGAATTTACAAGAGAAAGGTCAATGAGACAGACCTCAGGCACCCCTGCCAGCCTGGTATCACAGCTGCATCCCGCACTCCCTGTCCCCTCCTGTGTTTCCTGTTCTGTATGGCTCTTTTGTCAGCCAGCATCTCTGTTGATCTGGTGCTGGCAAGAGGGGTAATCTACTCCGTTTCCCCTCAGGAAACTTTTAACTTAAAGGGGTAAGAGAAGCAGGACTGGATGCAGGGAGGTACTGAATAGGGACGGTCTGCCCCTCCTTACTTGGGGTCTGACCTCAGCCTAGCAGGCCTGCAGGGTTAAGAATTCAGCTTCTGCTGGAATGCATTGTTGCTGTTACAATTACGGTGTGATCCTGACTCTTCTGCCCTTCAGGAGAGTAAGTCCTTATGCACTGCCCTTGGGCTCTCACGTTTAGCCCTTAATTGGTGATTAATCACTCTCAGTCTCACATTGTCTCTCTGTAAGCCATTGGTTACCCCCCAGCGACAATTCCATAATACATCTAATTACCATCCCTTCCCTCCCACCTGAGAAGTTGCACCTGCAGTGCATCCCTCTCTCCAGCACGCCATCCTTGCTCGCCTACAGTAGAAGTCTAAATCATTGCATTCTCCAGCAAGCTAAGGCCTTTCTACCCAGTATCTCCTCCAGGGATTGCTGATGGGGTCTTTGCTGTCATCTGGCCAACCAGGACTAGGACCAGATGATCCAGCTCCAATCCAAGCCTAGAGTCTGCATCTGAGGTGCACTCCAACATCCCAGGCTGTTGAATGGGCTCCTGGGTAATAATCCAGGGATGAAATTCCAAGTAGGAAGTTTCCCAAAGAGATCTGGGGCTAACATCTGTGCAGGGGAAGAGAGAGGAGGCACTGAGCAGAGGAAGAAGCTGAACCACAATGCAGCTGCAGCAAAGGTTTCAGCGAACCCCCCAGGAAATGCTGCATCTGGGGTCACCAGGCGGAGGTGGCCTGAACCAAGGCCAAGGGACTAGACCTTTATCCCTTTGTGTCCAGTTACTGGATAAGGGGCACCGCGGAGAAAGGGGGACCCTCTAGGTTGGCAGCTCCAATCAGCCAGCAATAGTTCATAAAAGGGGGCACAGACAGGTGTGGGCCTGCTTTGACCAACAACCCCAACACTGAGCAGTGATTGCCATGGTCCTACAGAAGCAGCCCCACCATGGATCATGGCATCCACCTTGCTGTCTCTCTTCCCCAGGAGAAGGGTCAAAGGTCAGCATGCAGCCGCACAAATGAATGCTTAGGCACAATCTATGGGAGGTGCTAGGGAGTTAGTCAAGGTCCCCAGAGCCACAAGCACCTGCCAGCAGGGGCTCTGATGTCCTCTGGAGGCTCAGAAATGGCTTCCCCAGGGAGGAGAACTTGAATGGACTGATTCCTGGGAGGAAAGGAGGCAAGAGCTGGGTGCACACAGGAGGGCACAGAGCCATCAGGCAGAGGACTAGACGGCCCTGAGCACAGGCCAAGATGAGATGTCCTAAGGGACTGCAAGGAGGCCAGAGGAGCTGGACAGGGCACCCCAGCTGAGATGAGGCTGGGCACAGCACGCAGGTGAGCCAGGCCAAGTGGAAGCTGGAGAACCATGGACAGGGGTTGGGATCTTTCTCAGAAGAGCTGGTGGGGCTTCATTTAAGACTCAGCAAGGAGCCTGGACAAAGGGTGCCACACACAGGCCTCCTACTTGGAGTTTCCAGGGGAACAGCCCTCCTCGGAAGGGCAAACCCTGCCTGTGGTCACCCTGGAGGTCAGGGCTGAGTTATGGCCAGGGCAGTGGCAGTTCTGAGAGGGTGGTGAGGGAGGGAGAGGGAGGGAAGAGCCACCTTGGGGAGTGGGGAGACAGGCCCAGGACTGTGAGAGGAAACCACAGGCAGAGGATTCCACAGAGGAGAGAAAACAAGGCTGTCTCACCAGCAAAGATCAGATCTCAGGATACAACACACCAGACCAAGGACCCATCCTTCACAGTTAGAGATGAGCACTGCCAGTCTTGGGGTGGCCTGGTGTGGGATGGAAGTTGCCATCTCTACAGGCAGCACACCCGGTCCTGTGGTCAGCTGAATCCTGGCCCTTGAAGATGTCCAGTCCTCCTCTTCCTCCTGCAAAAGTGTCCTTTCATGGCAGAGGGAATTTGCTGATGTCACTAAGTTAAGGACCTAGGGGAGGGGATATAATCCTGCATTGTCCACATGGGTCCAATATCATCACATAAGAGAGAGGCAGGAGGTCAGGCTAGAAAGACCTTTGAAGATGTTCAGATGATAGAGGCTGGGACCACCAGACAAACACCACAGGAAGCTTCTCCAGGAAGGTGGAAGCATGGGACACACAGATTTCCCCGGGGAGCCTCCAAAGGAAAGGAGCCCTCTGACCTCCTGACTGTACCTCAGTGCGACTCCTTTTACGCTTCTGCTAGAGAGAGATTGCAGGTCTCTGAACATTGAGAGGTGGCCCGTGGGTCAGAGAGGGAGCCTGAGACAAGAGGCCACCCCAGGTTAGAAGCCAGGGCACTAAGAGGCTCCTCCCATCATGGTAGTGAGAAGGCAAGAGCTAGCTGGAGTTCTGTGTTTCCGTGAGGGCCGTGCAGAGAGAAGAGAGGACCGAAGACTGGAGGACGGGGTGCCTGCAGTCTGCTGTGCTGCCCTCTGAGGGGCCGGCTGAGCTCCCCTAGATCTCCCAGTGGCGTTCTAATGTGGTTAGAACACCAGCACCCATGCTGGACTCGCAGCATGGCTTTCCCCTGGCACGACATGAATGTAGAAGCATAGAGAGAAAACCACAACTTCCAAACCAAAACTTCACACATCACTCTCAGGATGTCCTTGCTAAAAAGGCTGTGGAGCCCAAGATATGATCTGCCTGGGAGCAAGGACCTGTCGTGTTGGGGAGAGAGGCAGGGGTTGGCCTTGAGTGCTGTGAATCGGCCTTAGGAAGACACCGGCAAGAGGAAGTCTGGTGGCAAGAAGACCTTAAACTGTGGTGCAGGTGACACCTGCACTTGTAAGAACATCATGCTGTGTCCTCATCTACCTTATTCACAGATCTGGCACCATGTAGCTCCTGGTGCCTCCCCAAAGTCAAAATTACCTACGTAAGGTCAATGTCTTGAATTGAGTGAGGACATCAAGGCAATCACAACAGTCCAAATGAAGACATTTATGAAAGAGGATTCACAGAACTGCTCCAGGAAGTGTCAGGAATGATGGGACATGTGTGCTTGAAGAGAAGGGCAATACTGGGGGAATTCTTGGAGCTGTGTTCTTCACTATAACAATTTTTTTTTAACTTAAAAGTTCACCACATTTTAATTGATCACATACATATTAAGCAGTATGCTACAATCATGTTACCCATAGCTGCCTTCACCTTTTGGCTTTCCATTTGCTTTGCTTAGCAATTTTATGAGCTGGACAGATTTAGCCCCATTTTATAGGTGAGAAAACCATGGTTCAAAGGGTGAAGGTATCTTTCCAGATAATATGGACACAGAAGGATCCTGCCCCAGGCTTGTGTGGTTGTAAAGCCATGCTTCCTGGGAAGGAAGGGGATGCAGCTGGGGAGAAACCAGGGAAGGGCAAGAGGGTGGAAAGGGACAGCATAGAGAGCTGCTTGGCAGGGCTTATGCATTGGAAGCTCCCCAGAGGCCAAACCCTGAACTACCACAGAGAAATCCCAAAACCTCAGGTTTTCCTGGGCAGCTCATGGAGGTGCAGGAGTGACAGGAGGTAGCATGAACCAATCGTCCTGGAGCAGCAGAGACAGATGAGGGAAGACTCTGGGACACAGAGACATAGTCTGGACCCAGCCTTACAAGTAAGCCCACACTTTCCTGAACCATCAGGGGTTATTTGGTTCCAGAAAGTGTCTGAAAATGCACAGATTCCCAGCCATCTGTGGAGTCCTGCACCCTGGCCCTGTTTACCCACCTTCCCCAGCAAAGCTAAATCTGAGGAGACCCCCAAGGAGCCTGACTCCTGACTCCTTCCTCCACCTCAGCTCCCCTCCCCTGCATGGATTTTCCCACTGGCTGGCTCTTCTTAACGCAAACAGCCAGCCCATGACCAGCAAAAGCCATCCTGGCCAGGCAGGTCACAGTCCAGGCTGTGGCTTAGAGGACACTGAGGCTGCTGTTCCAGGGCATGGGTGCAAATCAACCCACCAAGTTCACAAGGAGACAGAACAGTTTCTCATCCAAATCAGGTGCACGAGGCTTAGAAAGCAGCTCCCCGATAGGAAGGGCGTTTATCATTATGAGATTCTCCCATTTTTAGTGGTAATGGAAGTTTCTCATGGGCAGCTCAGGATGAAAGTACAGCGAATTGTGAGCCTCCCCACTCCTGCAAATGCAATTAGAGAGTTTAATCAAACTCCACTGCCAGTGCGCTGCCAGCCAGGCTATTTTTGCATTTTTCAATCTAGAATCATTTGGGGACTTTTCAATTGTTAGTTGGGTTTATTTATTGAACTTGGGCTTACAAGGAAAATAAACAGCAAAGAGGCAAGAAGTGGCTGGGGCTGCAAGAGGAGCCCTATCTGGGAGATTTCCTAAAGTCCCTCCTCATTAGCTCCCTCGGTTGCTGAATTCCAATGAATTCAAATTTCAGCTGGGTCTCTAAACATTACGTTATTTACATCTTTCATCTATTACTGTATTTCAAATAAGATTGTTATAAAATTGCCCCAACTTTGGGCAACTGTAGATCATAAAGTAGGAATATTATTGCATTATGGGAGAGAGGCCATATCCCATTTAAAACACATAACCACATAATTTCATAGATGTATATCTGTAGCCAGATATATATCTATGAACAATGAAATTGCCCCAAAATTAAAAGCCTCTGGCTATATATTTGTAAACACAATCAGATTGCAATCCAATAAAGGAGGCCTTTTGAATTAATGCGCATCACATGGCCTCCCATCATTGCATTTATAACTTTCCTTATGAACAGCTCCGTGCCTCCTTTGTGTCCCCATGAAAAGGCGGGGTTTGTGTGTGGATTCTCTGCTTTGCTTTGGCCAGTGGTGTGCACAACCGTTCTTGTTTTTAAGACAAGAAAATTGGATCAGAATCATGGAAAATGCCCAGTGGAAGAAACCTTCATGGAGAGAAGCCCCCCCCCATCTAATTTCTCATAGCTTCTGGCATAAAACTCTTTGCATTTTAAAAAGAAATTGTCACCTCTCTCATTTTTATGATTCTGATAATGAGAATGGAAGCTATATTGCCACCCAGGAAAAAAAAAAGCAGTGATGTTAAATGCACAATAAAAGGGAAAGACCATTCCTTTAACTTGGATCATGTGAAACAAAACTTTCCAAGTGACAGCCTTCGAGCTGTAATTCATTCATCTCTCCCAGTCCTCCTGGGGAAGGACATTCCTAAGGACGGGCTGGAGGTGAGTGAATAAGGCTTCCTCTTCCACAAACATATGCATTTCCAGCGGGCTGAGGCACTTAGAGAGCTGCCTGGGCAGCAGTGAGAGAGTCTGGGAGAACAAGACCAGAGTCTGCTCTGCCTAACACAGATTCAGGGTGCATCAGGACCACTCGACCTCAAGTGACTGAAAGCCACCTGGATAAAGGGAAAAGAGAACTCCGTGTGCATCTGTGGTGAACTGGATTCAGGGGTGGGTGGACCCAGGAGCTTCAACCACACAGTGGGAAATAGTCTATCTCCACCTCTTGGCTCTGTCTCCTACACGGTCCTGTTCCTGCGACCCCAATGGTCCTTGGGATCCTGGTGGTGGTCCTTCACAGGCACATCACTGTATCCTTTGGGCGCACAGAAAACAGAGTTGCTGCCTCCTAGTCACAGCAGAAAAAGACCCGTGGGGCACCTGTAGCCATTGCTTACCTCTGAACAGTCCTGGTGCCCAGGGCCATGACATACACTGACAGCCCAGTACTGGGTCACCTGCTGTAGACTCTTGGATGAGCAGAAGAAGGGAATCCTCACCAGCTGGTGCAGACATGCCCTCACTCTGCTGGGGTATTCGTAGAGAAACAAGCTGCTAATTTTAGAAAATAAATCCCAGAGTCTGTCCCTGACACCTGCATTTTCATATCCTACTCAAAATCTTTCCTCAAATTCCTGGTTTGAAATTTTTTTCATGTGAAACCTGTTACATTTTGTTTGTTGACAATGAACAGCTTCAAAATAGAGCTAAATGTAACTTTTCAAAACCACACCAGAAAGTACGGTGTAAAGCAGCTCTTCAATAAATACAAACGTTCACTTTGTGACGCATTGCACCAGTGTTCTGCATGCACTTTGATGCCAAGAAAATTTTAAGCTGCATCCTGTTTAAGAAAAAACTTTTAAGAACAAGGATAACTACAACCACATTCCAAGGAAGGAAGCATCCCTCAACAAAGCATATTGTTCTGTTTGTCTACATCCTGATTTGAAATTTAAGCTCCTTCTGCACTTCCCTGGGACTTCTGTGAACTAGAGTCCTAATCTGTGAAGAGGGTGCAATACTACCTCTCCTGGATGCTGTTGTGATACCTGAGGAAGTAGTTAGCAGGGCCCAAGTAAAGAACTTTATGCGATACCAGATTCAAACGATGTGTTATTGTTATAGGATATCATAGGACGTGGGTTGCCCCGGGGTGCTGTGGGATGGGAATCATTAGAAGACACTGAATTGGTATCTGAGTCTGAGACCACAAGGACTGCATTCACTTTCATCACCTGCCTCTGGACCAACAATCCCAAGAACAGAGGCATCAGGGTCCCTAGTACTGCCCCCTCGGTAGTACATGTGTGCACTAGGTATGTACAGTGCTCCATCACACCGTTCCCATTTGTTTTCCTCTTAGGCTCAGCAGTAGCCTGAGTTTACAACACTTTGGATATCCCTGAGAAAGGGTGTTAGGAAATGACGAGGACAACCTGCAGCTGCCATCGGGATCTCAGAACTCAGAATGCATCACTCAGACAGGGATGTCCCACCAGAGGACTGGAATGGAGCAGAACCAGCTTGGCTGCCTCTTTGCCTGTGATTGATGGCTTTGTTTCCGCTTTCAGAATACTGACTTTCTTTGTTTAGTAAGCATGGTATATAATCCTGGTAAAAATACTCCGGCAATCCACAAAGGCATACAGGAACCAGTTTAAAAACAAAAATTATCCAAACATCCCACCATTCAAGCAATCATCAATATTTGGTAAACATTATTCTAAGCATCATTCTATGTATCAAATAAAGTAATACAAATGATCCAATGAAGGAACAAAAGGTAAAAGGACAAAAATTGGAAATGTGCACTCTAGTTTTAAAAGTCTCAAAGAACTAAATTCTATTTTCCTCGAATTTAAAGGAATATGAAGGTAACATTGGAAGAATTCTTTCGAATGCATTGTCTTCAGTGTGTGTGGTATGATTTCCTTCCTAAACTGTCCCTCTAAATTAAGGAAAAAGATTAAGCACATATACTGAACTGGAGTCATCTTTAAATTACATTTTAATTTTAGAATATTAACTCCCTACTATGATGGAAGAGGAAATTAACACATATACTTCTCCTTCTCCACCTCCCAATCATTTTTAGTTGTGTTACTGTTTTCTAACATTACAATGTTTGTATTTCGTTCAGTGAACAAATTTCAAGTCAGTGAGTTTTAATGACAGTTATTCACAATTGGACCCTGACGCCATCATTCTTCCATTATTTATTTTACTTCATTTTCCTTTGGTCTAAATGTAAAAGACAAGATAAATCGGGAGGTTCCATTTGCGAGAAAGGTTATTTTCACTGAAAGGCTTATGGGTGCTGAGGTTTGAGAGCTTGTGCACATTTCTCAATATTTCTAAAACTTTTATCTGCAAAGACAGGGTAACTCGACTTAAAATTCTTGGAGTGCACCTTTGGTCCCTGCCTTCATGACTTGAAGAGCACAGATCCACCGCTATTCACTGGAGCACTGGAAGACTGGCTTGTTTTCCATTTTGTATCTTAAAAATCTGTTTTCTCTTTCAAGCCAATAGAATTCATTCCTTGCTCTCGAGCTTGTTTTTTTCCCAGGGTGTTCACTGGTGTTGCTATTTCTAAATTATGTTCTCTTTCCGATCAGCCCTTATGTCAAGTTTTCTTTGATTATATCATTGAGTATTTTTCTTTGTCATTTGCTCCGGCCTCTCCTAAAGAACACCAATTACTTGTCTTACTTATCTTATTTCCTTTATACTAATTATAATGTCAGTGTATGTTGAAAATGGGAGGTGGCCTTTTGTGTTGATACAATAACTAGAGAGACTTTGTGGGCTAAGAATCCTAGATGTCATCTGAACACCCTTGGCAGTGTTCTCTATCACAGTTCTTATTTCTAAAGATTCTGAGGCTTTTGTTTATGTAACATTCTTTTCACATCAGATTTTTCCCCCAATTCTTCTAGTTCCCTTCTCATCTCTTTCTGTTGTTTTATACTTTCTTAAAAATTAGGCTTTCCATATTATTTTTCAGTTTTACAGAGAATTCTTTGGTGAATTATTCCACTGTTTCCCTGGGCCATTTCTGTTACATATTCCTTCTACCTAACTTTGGGGAGAGATTTCTTCCTTCTGCACTCACAGTTGTTTTGTTTTGGTCCTGCAGCAGATGGGTCATGGGCTAGTCCCCCTATGTGCCTTTTAGTCTGAGTGGAGCCCACAGTCTACGACTTGTAACAGTGAGGGAGAGGAGGAGTGGGATGTCATCACCTTGCCCTCCTCTGTGTCAGGAGCCCTCGTTCCTCCTGTGGGAGGCATGTTCCTCCACTGTGGGACCTCATCAGGAGCTTCTCCTCTGTCACAGAAGGGCTGAGGGGCAGGGAAGGAAGTGAGTCCTACCCATGTGCACCAGTGTAGATCCATGACTTAACTTTCAGAGCCTCAGATGCCTCATGGAAACACAACAATGACAACAGCAAGTGAATAAAAAGCCCTGTTGTACAGCATTTTCTCTATTATCTCAGTTTTGTTTGTGTAAAAAAAATGTTTACCCCTCAGCATGTGTGTCTATTGGGTCCTTGCTCCCTCTTTCTCCTATCTGTCTGCCTATCTGTCTAAACACAGGAAGAATGTAAACAAAACATACTCAAGGGTATTTTTCTGGGTGGCAAAGATGCAGGTGATTTTAATTTGCTTTATGCATTTCTACATTTTCAAACTTTCCTGAAAAGAAAAGAACATGTGTTATTTATATTGCCAAAAAAAAAAAACACAAGCCTTACACAAACACTGATGTCGTAGGGTGGTTGTAGGATGGCCGAGCCAAGGAGTGGCAAAGGGTGCGGGTTTTGCAGGTAGCAGAACACCACCTCCTTCTCCTGGCTCCTGAGCTCCATCTCCAGTCTCTGCTGCTCCAGCAAGTGGAGACAGTGCGGTTCTGGGGCCCAGTGCAGCATGATGGCTTAATAGGGCAACCTATTTAAATCTGTAACTTGGGGCCAGGCACACAGTACTTACTCCCCGTACATCAGATCCTTTGCCTCCTTCGAAAAATCTCAGCTGGATTGTCTGCAAATCTTTGAGACGTCCAGGCCAAAACTGCAGCCAAGGAGAACTCCTGAACAATACTGTTTATTTATACAGTGGGGAGATTGAAATCATTA
Organism: Dinomys branickii; assembly: GCA_004027595.1. NCBI lineage: Eukaryota > Metazoa > Chordata > Mammalia > Rodentia > Dinomyidae > Dinomys > Dinomys branickii. The sequence goes on along the minus strand of PVLD010001017.1, from coordinate 97,954 downwards.
TGCTTTGACTGGCAGGAGCTATTTATAGGCCTGGTTCCCAGCGAGCTGCTGGAGCAGGGCTCTCCCCGACACATTCACCAACCCTTCAGCCTGGCCATAAAACTGCATGGATATCTGAGTGGGCCTCTGCCTCCCAACCACATGAAAGTGACTCCCTTCCCTTGTTCCATTAAAGCTAAAATCACTCCCTGCAGTCAACAGGCATGGGAGTGAGGAGGACCAAGCAAACGTTCCAAAAAGGATGGGGTGTAGCTCGGCAGCAGGAGCGAAAGGCAGCAATCCCCTGCCACCCCACCCCAAGTCCAAGCAGAGCAAAGATAGATTTCACCCCAAGCCTGGGGCTGGGGAGAGCCCTTTGCTCCCTAAGTTCTTCATGGTCACTGCCTTGTGTTGTTGCAACAGACTCCAGCCAGAGCCATGACTTTAACATGTCAAGTGTGAAAGGAGGACTTGGACGGGTGAAGGTTGAGAAGACAAGCAGGTAGCAGAGTCAGCACAGGCAGAGGCAGAGAGGCTGGAATAGTGTGCGGCTCAACTGGATAAGAAGGAACAGGAGCTATAGTTTAGCAGGGAATCTATCAAGGGAATGACACAGGGTAACCGCTTGGTCGGTGCTGCCTGGCTGGATGTTGATATCTTTGGGCAAAATCTGGATGAAAGGGGGAGTCTCTTGAAGGAGGATGTTGAAGTTTTACTTTCCCCCTCAAACCATAGCCCTTTCCCAGTATCTGTAGTTGTAGAGAGCTGACCCTGGCCCAGTCTGGAGGGAGCTGAGTCCCCAGCCCTGGCTTTGCCCCCAGGCACAAGTCCCTTCTGCCTTTGGGCCAACTGAAGACATTTCTGGAGAGCCCCAGAGAGGCCGTTTGGAGCAAGACCTCCACAAATACCTTCAGCCAAGTTTTCAAAGTCAGGGCATTGAGCGAAACCCAGACTCTTTCTTCTTTTAACTTTCCTTTAAGTTCAACATGCATCTGAATCCAGGGGAAACACGCAACACATGTTTTTAATCCACTGACACTTAAATCATCAAGATGTTGGAGGCCGATGGTTTTGAGGCCAGCGTGAATGCTGCAGCCTTTTAAAGACTTTCTTCTATTTCTCTTGCAATCAGGAAGCAGCCTTTTTCCAAGAGGAAACGAATTTCAACCCCAAAGGGGCTTCTGCATTCAGTTCCAAGCACAGCCCCCTCAGAGGCCAAGCAGACTAGGATCTTGGCAAAGGCTGATGTTGGGATGAGGGAGCAGAAAGTATCTGCTGTCCAGGGAGCCCCAGCTCAGAGTCAGCCCTGCTCTGCAGAAGACCCTGCAGGACACCGTCCCCAAAGGGAGAGCAGGAGGGGTCACAAGTCTGAATATAAGTACAAGGAATTGCCTGCAAACCTGGTGGGAAATGCAGATCTGGCTTCACACCTGTAACCTGGGCTACTGCCCACCAAGCCTGTGACCTAAGGTGGCCCACTGTCTCAGTTGAGAGGGAGTCAACATCCATTCCTTGGAAATGAGAAGAGGAAATATTCAAAACGAAGGAAATAAACAGAGCAAGGGACATACCAGTGTAGGTTAGGAAATACCCATGGCTGGGAAAAGGCCTGGCCAGGAGAATTCCATTGGATTTTGCCAACATCTCACCCCCAATAGTTCCTACAGCTAGATTCCATATACCTTCCTCTCCACACTCTGGCTCTCTGGTTGGAATGACATCGGCAGGCATCCTGCAACTCAGACAAGCAAAGGTCAATGAATGCAAGTTGGAAGATGTAGACTTGTAGTGTTTACTGCATCACACATGTAGCTAAGTTACCAATTTAGATATCAACATAAGAACCTTTCACTAAGGAGAGATAACACCAGTGGCTTAGTCACTTTTCCATCCTGGGACAAAATATGTGGAAGAAAAGCTTAGTGTGGCTCATGGTTCCAGAGATCTGTCCATGGTCAGCCAGTCCAAGGTCAGAGAGATAATGGTATGTGGCAGAGGAAAGTGCTCATCCCAGGGCACCCAAGAATCAGAAAGCAGAGAGGCAGTGAGGGAAGAGCTCTATAAAGTGGGAACTATGGTTGTCCCCAGTGTCACATCCCCAAGACCCACCCCGACACACCCCCAAAGCGTGCTTTGCTAATCTCCCAGGCTGGGCCCAAGCCTATCATACTGACAGTCAAGATTAGCTGCCACAAGCACAATAATAACAGAAAATGTTCACTGCTCAACCACCTGGCACTTAATTCTGTGGACCTTTTCCTAGGTGCCACACACTATCAGAGCCCCAGAGTAGAGTGGGGGATGAGACATCCTCTCTCCTCCTGTCCATGTTCTAGGAGTGGTAAATCCTAGCTCTGGTCTGGGGAGCTGTGCTCCTGCTGGTGACAAAATTGGGGTTTGGAGGGGCAGCACTCCCATCCCTACCTCTGGCCAGCATGCCACCCTCAGTCGCTCCAACATTCTAGAGGAGGCTGTGTCTCATGCCTACTATGCAGACTCAACATAGAGAGTAGCACAGTTATCCTGGAATCAGCTTGTGTCTGGCTATACTTCCTCTGAGCTAGCTGTGTGACTTTCATCTGTTTCCTTTGCATCTCTGTACTTCAAACTCCTCTGTTGTAAAATCGGGACTATTATAGTCCCCACTTTATAGGGCTTCCTTGGGCATGAAATTAGTCAGTGCACAGAGTACTGAGAACACAGTGGTGCACAGAGGGCCTCCCCCTACCTGTGCCTGTTTGCTTTCACCACCCTTCTTATTGTAGACCCAAATGGTGACAGTGAGCCCAGAAGTACATGGTGACCCAGAGCTTCTTCCTCCTGAGCACTGGCTGTCACCCACCCCCGTCAGTATGCCTCCTACCCACCAATGAAGTTGCATCAACAACAAACATTAGTGGTCCAAGAAACCTGGGTGATGGTGTAGGGAAGGTGTGAGTCAGCCCCTAGCACTACCTTTTGACATTTTGATTCTCTCCTCAATCTCGCTCTCACTCTCCCTTCCTCCTTTTTAAATTCTCCATCCACACTTGGATGTCCAGTGCTTTGAAGGTTCCCAAGGGAGTGAAGCTGCCAGCCACCTTCCAACTGGAGCCCACTCCCAATGACACCCTCCCGTCTGCTTGCAGAGGCTGGGCTGGCAGAGCAGGTGAGGAAGGAAGGGAGGAGGGAGGACAGGAGCCTGCCAGGTGGATCTCTCCATTGTCATCTGTTTGCTCTGGCAGCCCATCCAGAAGTGAACTACAGCTGTTTGGTGAGACAGTGTTTTAAGAGTCTGAAGACAAGTTCAGGTAAAGCACAGTTACAATAGCCAGAGAAGACGATGAGCAACATGGCCACCTGGGGACAGCGGCTGTCCCTCAGCAGCACAGGGAGACAGAGACATCTCCAAGGAACTAGAAATTTCCATGTCCAGGCTCTCAGAGACAGGTGGTGTGATGGTGGTTGTGTCAGAGAGGGATGTGTCACCCTGGAAGCTGGGCATAGCTCGGACCAGAGAGGAGGAGGACAGACAGAAGCAGGCCCTACAGATCTTGTCTTTCCTGCTGTAGGGGCAGGAATAGGGCAAGTGCCAACGGGCCACTCCTTTGTGAAAAGATGAACGGAAAAGATTGGGCCACCTCCACCCACGCCAGGGGCTCACACAATAGGGCAGCTCACAGGTAACAAGGTTGAGGTGAGCTGGAGCTGAACATTTAGCTGGCCACACTGAAGGCGCCCGTGGCCACCTACAGGAGCAGGACAGGGAGCATTTGCAATCCCGGGCACAGATGCAGCCCCTGGGCATTGGGTGAGAAGCCATCACCTGCTGCACACTCTGTGAGCCTGTCTGCTCCCTGGACATGGAGGAGGAGAGTAATGACTTCTGTTGGGGACAGGTGGCCACAAGAGACAGCATGGAGCGGAACTGTTCAGACTGAGTCCATACCACCTCATCCTTGGGGTCTCAGCGTGTGGTTTCATGGGATGTGGTGGGAAAGACAGGTGGAGAAATGGATAGGCAGAGACAAGAGAGATGCAGGGAGAGATGGAGAGGGGGAGAGACAGAGGTGGGAGAGAGACCAGGAGAGGAACTGGGGGAAAGGGACAGGAGGAAAAGGCTTTCTGGGATCCTGAGATCAAGCAGGCTTGGATCTGGGCAGGCAGGATGCATGCCTTTCACCAGGTCTGTGGACGCCAGGTAGCCTTGCCACCCCCAGAGGACTCAGCATCTGTGGCCAGATGGGGTTGGCAAGGGGCCTCGTGGGGCTGAGCAGGAACAGGTGGCAGGACCCTGAGCTGGATGGCCCTGCACATTCAGGCTGGGCCTTAGTGAAGGAACCACCTTCATTCTCTCTGTGCCTCACTTTATCCATCGGAAAGGTGCAGCATAAAACTCAGTCCCTAAGGGTACCTAAGAGGAAAAAATCAGAAACAGAAAAGTTGAGCACGTGAATGTGAATACACAGTGCAGCGCACACAGCCTGGACAGCAGTTCTCGCTCCTCATCCCCCCAGGAGCAGCAGGAGGGCCATGAAGTCCGGTACAATGTAAGACACAGCTCCCTGGAACTCTCACCTCTTTCCTTCCGGGTCTGGACCAGGAAACCAAAACTCATTTCACTTCAGCTATAAAAAGCCACTGTCTTTTTGAACTTCATCTGTCCAATGGGTGCATTAAGTGTGAACTCCAAGTGAAGGAGAATTCGCATTGTCAGTCTCCAGAGCCTGCATGGCCAGGAGGGGAATGGCTGCGTCTGAGGCCTAGGAGCTTCTCTGGATGCCCAGTGTCTCCCACTGGGTGAGCATTAGGTCAAGATACCCATTAGCCCTCGCACCAGCTGGGCATCTAGAGTAAGGCTTGGAGAGGAGTAGGACAGAGTCCATGCTTGAGAAGATGGTGAGAAGGAAGGTAACCTTGCAAACACTACCAAGTGGTCAATCAATCAATCTGGGCACAAAGTCCTTTCTTCCCACCTGGAAACCTTCCTTGTAACTTGGCTTGCCCTCTGCACCTTCCAGTAGAAGAGAAGCAAGTTCAGCCCTGGGAAGTGTGGCCACAGCTTAGACTGTGTGCAAGAGCCGCCTTCTTGGGACTAGTTAGTTCCGAGGACAGCACCCCCTGCCCTGGGCCCTACAGGGAATCTGAGTGAGCCCCCAGCTCCACACCAAAGAGCAAAGGTCAAGTCAGAAAATAGCTTGGGAAAGTGAGTTCAGCCTTTGCTTTGAAGGCAAGGCCTGTGTTGCCCCTGTCCTGAAGAAGTGACAGGTCCACCCCAGCAGGTGCTGGAGAGCCCCGGACACAGTGGGCCAGAGGCCAACTGGTCACGTCCCCATCGCACAGGCACTTGAACGAGGGTGCTTAACTCGGGGTGCAGAGCCCCACAGGGAAAGCCAACAGCACATGGAAGACTTGGCAACCAGCTTAAGCGTTTCCAGGAAAAAGAGGGGGGCCCAGCTTGAGGCCATGGAAAGGCCCCAGCGCTGAGTCAGCCTGAGTCATGAGTTAGAACAGGCCTTGGCCAAGGCAGCTCTCAGCAGCCACCATCAATCTGGCATTGAGGAAAAGTGTTTTCCACTGCGCAGGTGGAGGGGACTTCAGGTAACGAGGCGTGACCTCCCACATCCGTAATTCACCTTTCAATGGGCACCCTGGACGCCATACCTGGGTCCTGCCACCTGAAACAGTGTGCACCAACAGTGCAACCAAGATGCGTGTGATTGCAAAGGCTTGCCCTTCCCCCAGAAGTACATGAATACCAAGTACTAAATATACTCACTCCCTTAATTGGTTTGCTCTGATCCGCGATGGGCTGCTCTCTAGGAGGACCTAGCACGACAAGTTGGCAGCTCCTTTATTTGCAGACGATTCTGTTCTCCAGGGAGGGGATCTCATCGGGGCTGGAAGGAAGCAGAGGCTTCTGCATTTCAGTTCATCATTTGTTCATTCATTTCTTCATGTCTCAGCTATCAGAACCCACTGTGACCTGGAACCTGGCCCTAATGAGGAGCTGGGAACTTGAATGCAAGTTTGAGGTGACAGGTGGCAAAGACCACGCCTGGTCGCTTCTGGTCACTGCCTTTCCCAGACGGAGACTCAGGCACAGTTCACCCGACAAGTTGCTGGATGAACCAGGAAGAACAGCTGGGCCTCAGCAGTTGCCCTGGGACTTGTCCTTCTTTGGAGGACCGACAGCAGCCCCACCAGCTTCTCTTGCACACATGGGGATGGACCTCTGGTCACCTGCACAGCCAACTCTCTCCCCCCACCCCCCCGCCAGGACAGCTCCTCAGGAGCAGACACTCAGAAGTTCCCCAGGTTCCCACGGCTTAGGGTTAGGTGGCTCCCCGGGACAGCTGCATTTCTCACACCAGGCCGATGTCGACAGCTTTAGCCAGGTGAGGCAAGAGGAACACTGTGTGCCTGTCCAGTATTTCCAGAGAAACTGAGGGAAAACTACCAGAAGCCAGAGTCCTGGGTCCCAGAACTCGCCGCACCTCTCTCTTCAGCGTCAAGTCTCTTCCTCTTATCCAACAGCTCTAAAGAAAAGAGGAAGTAAGAGGCCCCGAGCAGCTACCAGAGCCAGGCAGGATCCAGGCCTTGCACCAGCCTCTTGGGATGCAGGTGGGGGTGCAGTCAGCCCCACTTTACACCTAAGGAAGCAGAAGCTGGGGGGCCTTGCCCAAGGTCCCTCCAAGGCAGCCTGGAAGTGGAGTAAATGTCTCCGGGGTCCTAAAAGCCTAATGCCATCTGTCTTTGAGCCCTCGTCTGTGCCTGCTCAGTTGAAGTCCTTGACGAGCCCCATTCATCTAATGCTAGTAACAAGTTTCCAGCACCATGGTCTGCACTTTATACCCTAACAAAGCAAGAAGCAGAAATCAGAGAAGCACCACCCCACCTCCCCTGAGCTTCTCACCATGCAAAAGAGAGCTGCAGGGCTCACACTCAAGGACTCCAAGCCTGGCAGCTGGCCTGGGACGCTGGGCTCACGAATCTTCAGGGCTGGCTCAGCCTGCACACAACCGAGCAGCTTGCTACCCTCTGAGCTTCAGCACCATGACACCTCCCTTGCAGTGCGGGAGATCCCAAGGATTTCCCCTCTTCTCCTCCCACTCCGAGCCCATGCCTCGCCCAGTTATGCATGTCCTGGAAGCCCAGATTAATCACATCCAGCCTGCAGACACAATTAAGAGTGATCTTTGGAGGAAGTAAAATACCATGTTGTAACCTGAAGTCAAGGACAAGTCCAGGCTTGGCCCTGAGCAGGGGGTGTCCTGGGGCGAGCCCCTTCCTGCGCTCCTCCCCTCTGGAACACAAGTCACTAGGTAAGAATATAAATCACTGTGTCCCTTCCTTTCACCGTGCTGGGATTCTACAGTGCAAAAGTTGCATCTAAGGGACACATTTCCTAATCCAACAGGCCAGAAGTTTAATGTATCCATTCCCCCCTCCTCCAAAAGACTCATCAGAACATCTTTCATTGAGTGCCTTTGATGTGCTTGGCCCAGGAAAAATATTCAATTACTACTATTTGAATGAATTTATTCATTCATTTCCCTGATTCATGTACTTTTTCGTAAACAACTGGAGCTATGGATGAATGAACGGATGCCTATGCCTAGAGCTTGGTGCACTAGGAGTCAGCCTGGAGGGTGAGGCGTGCAGCTCCCTCCAGTGGGGGACGAGGCGGGGGCGTGGGGGGGGGCTGCATGTGACTCTGAGACCAAAAGCCCCAGAACCCTTGGGCGAATGGATGGACCTCCTTCCACACGTGTGGTCTTCTTTATTAAAAAGACAGGGAAGTTCAAAGCCAGCACAACACAGAGCCAAGGCCATCTTAAAAATAAACCAGGCACCAACAGCTGCAGAAATGGGGATCTACACAGACCCACCAAGACACCTGGACAGAAATGAGGAGACAGCAGGCCAGGAAGTCTTCTCTGCTACTTGTTACATGATGAACCCCTGCAACTGACAGCAAGAAGAGCTGAGTACTACGGAAAAGGGCTAGGCAAGGCATTGTGGGGTTCAGACAAAGGCTCCAAGGGATATGTACCCAAGCAAGTGGAGAGGATGCTGGAGAGGAGGGCAGGTCTGGCTCCCGACTTCCTCACAGGCCAGGTTGTGGGGCCCAGGCCTGCTAGCCACAGCCACCAGGCACTGACCAAGGGGCATGCAACCACCCACAGGGGTCTCTGGCCCGGGGGCTCCAGGTGCCATGACTGTTCTCAGGAAATGGGTTGGCCACATCCACAGGGTCCAGGGCAGGTGTTTCTCAAGCACTGACTGGTGAGGATCACAGGATGACAAAACAGGTGGCACCTTGACTGTGCCTTTTTCTAGAGGTCAAATTGGAGCCTGAAGATGACACGGGCTCCAAACAACACAGGCCCATCTCAGTGTCATGCTCATGTTGCAGATAAAGAAATGGAGTCAGGAGAGGCAGAGGCAGTCTCCTACGAGCCAGCTGGGCAGGGGCAGGTCTGGGAAGTGACCTCCACGTGCTCCCCTGCCTGGCTGGGCCCCCTCTGAGCACAGGCAGAGTCAAGCACAAAGCCCTTTTCACTCAAGTCCAACTGTGAGACACAGGGAAGCTCGCCTGGCGTTTACACCCCTTCTGCTGGCACATGGGAAGAAAGCCGTAGAGCAGCACGGCCAAAGGGTCCAGTCAGGATGCCAGACGCATTAAACTCATTAGAAATCATTAAGATGGCTGGGCGCTGAGGTCAGATAAGCTAGATAAACAAGCTCCCGAGGAACAAGTTCTGCCTTTCCTACAACTACTCCCACTCATCTCAGCCACGCACTCCCACAGCCAGACTCCCCAGGACCTGCCAGCAGGCTTGGGGGCTCCCAGGGGTCCAGGAACCCTGTGCAACTTCCTGTTCCACCTCAATGCCAGGTGACACCTTGAAAGCACTCTGGAGATCAGCTGCTTGCCTGTGGTGCCTCCAAAGGGACAGCCAGAAAAGCCCACCCACAAGAAAGGTCCTTGGGTCCTATTGTGTGAGAGAATCCCAAGCTTCTATTTTGGGCCTGTTACAGAGATGTGACTCAAAGATGTGCTCTTCCCTGGGACAGATGGTGCTGGGTCAGATCTCTGTCCAGCTGTCACCCTCCAGGGACCATCAGCCACCAAAGGTACCACGTCCTTAGTCATAGTGGCAGCTTCCTGTCTCCCAGCACCAAGCAGTTCTTCCATGCATCATACCTAATCCTCACCAACAACCCTGCAAGGGAAGCATTATTACCCTGATTATATAAATGAGAAAACCGAGGGCTACGGAGTTGAAATGACTCGCCGGAGGTCAAGGTTGGTAAATTGCGGGGACCAGCGGAGCAGTTTCCCTTTTCCACAGCTCCAAGCCCGTCGGAGCTCTTGTCTGCAGCCCGAGACCTCACACATAGCAGGTGCTGACTACTTGTTTGCAGAATATGTGAATGAATAAGATGAATACGAAAACCTGAAATGCTCTCTTTGAATTTGTAAAGGTGAGTCACTCAGCGGGACCGGCGGGTGAGACTTGTCCATCTGCAGCTGAGCTTCCTTCAGCATCACCACCTCATCCAGCAAAATTCCTAAGTAGGCACTTTGGACACAAGAACCCAAAATAAATGAAAAAAGAGAAAGAAACTGAACGTCTTCAAGGAGGCTGTTTTGAGCATTTTTCATGCTTGATATCTTTTCCAAACAGGGAGCAAATGGTCTCTTTTGGTCTTAGGGTTGACTTCACCTTGAGTGGCAGGAGGAAGGTGGAGATAGAAATTTTTCCAGGATTGAAGGCCACAGGGTCCAGCCTGCCTCTCCCACCAAGCAGGCCATCGCTCATAGAAAAGCCCCAGTAGAGGTGGGATCTGGGGTTCCAGGAGCACCCTAGGAGCCTCCTCAGGGGTCTGCACACACCCTCACAGTGGCCCCAGATCGCCGCCCCACCCCAGCCCCTCCCACCACCCAACCTGCAGAGGCAGGCAGAGGAGCTGGGTGCTGAGCCTCCAGCCAGCCCTGCAGCATCAGGGAGTCCTTGGCAGGCAGCCACTAGGGGCTGCACAAACCTGGCTGCTCCCTGATGCCCGGCTCCAGGACTGGGCAGACAATCACCTTGTGTTTCCCCAGCTTCCTATCCTGGCTGCCAGGAGCTGGCCGTCTTAGAGATGCTGAATAGGCCATTTGTTAGGAGATCAAAGGGCCACCTGAGGGAAGCGCCCCACCGGCTGGAGCAGGCCCAGGCCGCATCCTCTCTGCCTGCCAGGTCCCGGGCTTTTCCAAACAGCCCACCTCGTTGGGGCGTCTCTCACCCCACCTTCTAAGCTCACTTCCTGCCCAGCAGCATCTGACCCCCGCCCCGTGGCCGTGCTCTCCAAGGCTCTGCGTTCACTGCTCCCTCCATGTGCTGTGTCTTTTCCTGGCTTTGTCCTCAACCCAGGCAGAAGTCCCCCCAGCTCCTCAGGCAGGTGCAGGGCTCCCAGGGCACAGAGCAAGCTTCCCGGGTATCACCCGCTGCTCCCTGATGACCAGGCTGGCCACAGGTCAGGCATGGGCCCTGCGTGGTGGCACCAAAGGCAGGTGACCTGAAAGGGGGCAGAAGACAGTCCCATGTGTCCCCTCCGATGGCACTGGTGAAGAATGGGTGAGCAAACACTGCCCAGAGACACAGCTGCCAATGAACATGAACAGAAGATTCAGAAGGTAACCTCATGTCAACGGCGTGCTGCCCAGGTACAGTCTCAGCCTTTCAGCCATGGCCCGGGGACAGCATCTGCACCTGCCCCTCCACACAGTGCACACACACACCAGTGCCCTCTCCAGAATGCCGTGTGATCCTGTCCCACATCCCAAACACCCTCACATCCTCCCCCAGGGGCTCCTTGGGTGACCCGAGATCGCCACCCTGGCTCACAGCCTTGAATCCAGCAACCCAGATTCCCCTATCTTAGGCTTTTCTGACCTCCCTGTCACGCTCCTCTCCCTCACTTCATCCCTGAGTCCACTCTGGTGTCCCGGAGTCTCCGACACACTCAGTCATGTGACATACCTGGCCTGGAGCTTTCATAGCAGTCAAGGGAGGTTGTGTACGAGCAGCGTTTGCTTGGTACAACCAGTGTGCTGGACAATTTCCTCTCTTGCTCCTCCACCCCTCCAGGACCTACTTCCTCCACTGTAGCCGCTGGGCCCTCTCTGGGGGGCCACAAGCCCTCTGCATGTGCTTTTCTGTCCTTGTGAGATGTTTCTGCCCAACTTCGCCTTCTTAGTTCAAATCTCCTCTCAGGAGCTTCCCAACTGAGAAAGACCTCGCTCTGCCTGGCATCCCCAACTCCAAGGCAGGGATGCTTTGAAGATGGACTTCATCAGTTTGTCCTGCCCCAGAGTGCTGGGCACACACACAGGTTTACTGCACACATGTGCCTGGAGGACCACTCCACTTCTCAGACTGTTGCTCTTGGTCATCTTGGTACCTGTGGGACCTGTTCCCCCACCCCTGCCAGAAGCCTAGCTCCCCAGAGCCCCCCTGAGCTCACAGGCCTTGCCGTGGGAGAGCATAGTGAATTCACAAAAACCCTGAGGTATGATGACAGGTGCAGTTTTATTTGGCGCTGATTCCAGCTAGAGAGGGAAGGCACAAGTTCCCTTCACTGTATGAAACTGGGGGACCCACACACACACCCCTCCCCCCACAGGTGAGGCTAAGCAGGCTTTGCCTAGGTCTGTCTGCCAAGGTCCTGGGCACAAAGTGGGCCTGGCACTCACAACCCCCATTATTGCCCCCCCAGGCCCTGCCCTGCCCTGAGGGAGTCAACTGCCCAGTGAGCTTCCTGCAGCTGGAGGTGAGAACAAAGGAATGAAGGCAGCACCCCTGCTCGCCACCACTCACCCAGAAGTGCTCTTTGAGATCCCTAGACTCACCTCCTGGACCCAGGCTTGGGCTCCAGTACCTCCCTCCCTCCCAAACCTGTTTCCGCCCTACCTTCCGGGAGATGGCAGATGACAGCAGTGTCCACCACCTCGATGTATGGCTCTCCTGGAACACATAGAAATACTCATTGCAGCCCAGCTTAGCCCAGCAGAGTGTGGGGCCCAGGGTTCTGCATGCCTTTCGGATATTCCCAGGGTTCTGGTGGGAAGCTAGGCTGGGCATGGACTGAGATCACACAGCACAAGCATGATCAACCCCAGAGAACCGGCTTGGCCAGTCTCTGATAACAGCATGGCCAGGGCCAGGGCAGGGCACTCTGCTCTTCACCCACCACCCACCAGCTTGCTACTCCAGACGCCAGAGCATGCACCTTCCCCTCGTTCTCCTCTCCACCCACCAGGACACTCGACCACTCCAGCCTGTACCTCCTGCCACGCCCTGTTCCCCACACAGAGACCACTCCCCTCCTCCTCCTCCCACTGCACATGCACCATGGTCAGAAACCCTGGCGGTGGAGGGAAGGATAGCCCAGACTCCAGCCACTGTGCAGTCTGGGCTGCATCGCCCGACCCTCACACCAGTGCTCCCGCATCCTGGACACCAGTTCTTCTCACCATTCCACCACAACCCGAGCTTGTGTGAAGTCCCCCTCCAGCCCTCATCCTGCTGCAGCCGCTGGACCTCAAGCCTTTGGGCCCTGCTAGACACTGGTAGGTGAGAGCACACCCCACCTGCTCCATCGCCTGGGGAACTGCTCTGCTTGTTCCTGCTGCTCATCTTCCCTCTGCCTCCAGCCTGCTTCAGTCTCCTCTTGGGCTCAGGGAGCTTGCTTTGACCCAGAGCCTTGGGTGTCTCCATAAATGACCCAGCCTACGAAGTCTTGAAGCCTTGTTTCCCGCTTCCTGTACCAACATGACCACCCTAGACAGCTCTGACACATGGACTCCAGGAAGGGCTAGCACCATTCCATGGGATGATGCTAGCTCTGGGGCCCACTCTGCCCTGGCAACATGTGGTGCTTGGCACCTGCAAGCACTAAGGGTGACTCAGCTTCTGGTAAGCTGGTACCAGGATGGTAGGCTGACCCCTACAGAGGGCAGGCTGTGCCCACCCAGTCAGTGCCATCATGAGAGACCACTTGCTTAGGCCTGGAGAAACCCATGGTGAAGGTGAGCAGGCACAAAGGGTCAGTGATGCCACTGTGCTCGAGGTCAGAAACCCTGCAGGGCACAGGTCACCCACCTACCCCACTGGCCACTCAAAGAAACAGCAGGAAGTAGGAATGAGGGCTATTCCCATCAGGAACAGGCAAGAAATAGTTCTAAGATCCCACCGGTCCTGATCCAGTGTTAATCCTACTCTAACTCAAAGGAGATCATGAGTTCCGGTCTCCTTGACCGATCTCAAAAGAATGTGCCAGGAAAGTGCCTCAACACCCCAAACCTCTGGTTCCCTGACCATTCTGCACCCCGAACAAGCTTGCCCTGAGCTCAGACTTCATTATCATCAAAAGATCTTGGCGTGCAGGATAGCTCCAAAAATCACAGACCTATTGCAACACCCAGACCTGTGCCCGGCAGAAATTCCAGTTCAGTCTCATGAACCAATGTGTGTGTTTGGATTAATACCCATATTTATTGGGGTTTAACAAGAACCCACACCGATGTGTATCTCTGAGCTTTATCTACATGTCCCTTATAGAGTTATTAAAACACCAAAATATAATTTTAATAATCAGTGGGATTTTAATTAACATACAATAATGGTTCTCACTCAATGGAACGCCTCAGATTCAGAAAGTAATTACTCATTCACGACACTTAATTTGAAGCGTTACCACAGATTTGTATCTCCTGAAGCCACAAGAAGTTAGATCACAATAATTCTTGTTGGAACTTATAGAGCAAGTTCACCTCAGAGGAAGGATGGAGACCAGGTTCCAAAGGAGGAGGAAAAGAGCAGAAAGGGCTGGAAGCCAGCTCAGTGGCCTCCGAAGGCGATAGCTGGGTATGGGCTCAGTGAGGAGCACACATCGGCGTCAGGACGCTTCCCTGCTCAGGCCTGGGTCCTCAGGGTTGGACTCTCCCAAGGACAGAAAGCTCATTGCCACACAAGAGGTTCCCAGGGTAACTTGGAAAGTGCCTGAGCCCACATTTTCTTTTTATCTATCAGACGGAAGAGGTGTAGTGTGACCCGCTGCCTTCCCTGGAGCCTGTGAGTGCTGGGCGTTCTGTATACACTCACTGTCCTGGGTCACTTGTGCCAGAGTCACAGGTCTGGAGGATGTTGGCAGAGACCCTAGAGGGTGGGGTTGGGAATAAGAGGCAGAGGCCAAGACAACCTCAATGAGAGGATCTCATCTGACCACAGGTGAGCCTGGCTGCAGGACCCTGGGCCCCTATACTCCACTGCGGAGGTTTCTCCAGCCAGTGCCCTGGACGCTTGTTCCCACCCCTCTCAGTTCCACCTCATCTCAGGAAGCAGTCTCAAACCTCATGGTTCCTAGCGCACACATCCCGAGACCTGACCTCGTGCAGGGCCGGAGTGTACTTACACTCAAGCTAAAGGAGAAAGTCTGGTTCTCTCTGGATGTGTGCCTCAGACACCCAGGCATGTAAGCAAAGGACCCCTATCCAGGGCTGGATGCTGCTGCAGAACCCATGTTGATGCCCAAGTTAACCTCCCAGCAATCAGAAATAGCCTGCTCATTTAAATATGCTATGGCCGTAACTAGGAAGCTGCTTGTTTTCAGTCTTTTCCACCTGCACGGGAGCACGACACTGACAGTTCACTGTCAGGTGCAAGAGCGCCGCCTTGCTTGCTTTGGCAGTGGTTCTCATCCTGGGAAGATGTTGTGCTTCAGGGCACATTTGACCAAGTTTGAGTGTCTCTGGCATCTAATGCATAGGAAACAGGGATGCTACTCCACACCTCCAGCTCACAGCACAGTGTGCCCACCCCCAGGACACGGACTTGTAAGAGATCTAAGAGAAGGACATTAGGTCCTGGGGACATCTCCCATGGGAAGTGCCAATGTAGGTCTCACTGGACTGGATGAGTTCCCTCAGGAGAGGGCTGTTGGAAGAGCCTCTTGCACCCTGAGTCTCTCTGCCACGCAGCTCCTAACAGTGTACTCAATTGGCCTCTTTGCTGCTGCAAGCACTCAGCATCGAATATTTTGTGATAGCAACACAAAGCAAACGCAAATTGGTGATGTCCAACCCAACTCCCACCCACTATCTAGTATCTGGAAAGACTGAGGTTAAGGGGAGATCCACATGGACACAAGTGGGAATGAGAGACAGAGAAGAGTAGAATCCATGGCACAAAAAGCCAAATCAGGGGTGGAGAGCACAGGCTGGAGTGCTTCTGTAATGGGGAGGAAGGGTCCAGGCACACCAGGATAAGCAAAAGAGCTGAGGTCAGAAATCTGTATCCCAGCCATGAATACCCATCCATGCCAGGGAGTCGCAAGTGCCCTGGTCAGACAGACAGATGCACTCATTTAAGGGCCAAAAGAAAAGCATCTTCCTGGGATCCAGGAAACCTCTCCTTGTGTTCATCTAGTGCTCTAAGCACTAGACAGAATTAACAAGACTGATGACTGATTGAATTTTTATTTTTTTAGCTTAAAGAACAAAGAAAACAATTGCTGATATCCAGGCCAGAGGAAAAAATGATTTGGCTTCAGACTTCTCCTCTACACTCTCAAGGAAACAGAGCACAGTGGAGTATTCTTCACAAACCAGTCAAGAGATGTAGTGACATGAGAATTCATCCCTCCCAGGGAAGCCACCAAGAGGAATATAAGAAAAGGAATTCTAAAACACAAATAAGAGCCCTGACAGTCTATCCCTCACATGTGTCTGATTGGAGGGAAATGTACCTTGGAAAAAAACTATCACTATAAAAAAAACTGTGAGTGATATTGATGTTCTAGGTATGCAATATACATTGAAACAGTAAATGAGAAAATGTGCATTGAAATAAGTGAGCCATCATTTGTGTGTGTGTACTGAGGTGTTATTAATCACTTTTAAGTCTGGGCTCACAGTTATTTCTCTGAACTCTCCAGGCCAGATGTGATTCCAGCTTTAGAAACTTTCAGGTTTTTGATGGTGTGTCTTGGTACACATGCTGCACGTTAGCAGCCCTCCCCGCAAAAAAAAACATCTGGATGGAGCAGTTCCCCGAAATCTAACACCAAAATGTTTCTAAAGCAAAGTGTGAATATCCACATTGCACGTGATAAGTGGAGGCTGTAATTATTTTCATGTCAACTGAGGTCAGATTTTGACACCAAATGAGTAATGGAATATATTTTTAGTTTCGGGGGGTTTTTTTGCTTTTCAGAATTACAGATGAAAGATAGGAAACCTATAAATTATACCAAGTAGGATTGATGAGGTGTTAGAAAATTATGAGTGGCAGCTTATATTCATAAAGTCTCTTGTGGAATTTAATTGGGAGTGCATTTCAATGCCTCAAAAGAAAATAGTAAATATTCCTTGTCTTGGAAATCCTGCTGCTGAAAGGTAGCCCTAAGGGAATCGTTACAGAGGTATACAAAGTTCCCACTGTTGGCAGAATAATGCAAGACAATGACAATCAGCACCCCATTCAGATGTCCCAGCAGAGGAGAAGGTTAAATCATGGCACACTGGAAAGGGGGTAGGGGTAAGTATTAAAAATAATAGGAGATACTTAATTACAGAAAATGGTAGGTGGAAAACTTAAGCTACTTATTCTGTGTAATACTATTTTATAATGGCAAGAAATAGAAATATATGCAGACATATATACAGAAAAGAAAGACTGGGAAAATACACACCAAGACTTAAAGGGAGTGGTCATCCTCTGGTAGACGACTTTTTAAATAATTATATTTCCATTTTTGCAAATATAGATTTTCTAAAGCTTCTGTGATTCATATACTTAATTTTGTCATAGAAAAATGATAGTGAAAATTAAACAAGATGCAGCTTTTTAAAAGTTTTTACTTTTTAGTAAATGATCTTATCAAGAAAATATAGCATTGGAATTTGGAGCCTCCTGGATATAGTTCCTTTCCAATTCTGCATGCAGCTTCCACTCCAGCCCACAGTAACCCTCTCCCACG
Source organism: Dinomys branickii (assembly GCA_004027595.1). NCBI lineage: Eukaryota > Metazoa > Chordata > Mammalia > Rodentia > Dinomyidae > Dinomys > Dinomys branickii. Next base: position 80,965 of record PVLD010001017.1, on the reverse strand, counting down.
TCACCTCACACAGGATGTTTGTCTGTGGAATGGAAGGTACATTCGGAGTCAGAAAGAAAATTACCAAGGTGTCATTCCCAGCTGGGAGAGAGAGGCCTGGGGAGGAGACTGGCTCAGAAAAGGCAGCCAGGATGGAGCCTGAGGCAGTCAGAGCTCACCAGCTTCTCACTCACCCAGGAGCTATGGTTTGGGTATGGTCCATTCCCTCATAGGTTCCTATGCCTAAGGTGTGGCTCCCAGTGTAATAGAGTTAAAGTGGTGGGATCTTTACTGGACAGAGCCTTGTAGAAGGTCATCAGGCCATGGGGTTCCACCATATTGAATGTGTCCAGGAAATGAGTAGATCTGCCCAGAATGGATTAGGTCACAGAGACAGACTTGTTAGGGAAGAACAAACCAGGCCCCTCCCCAGTCCTGCTTTCACATTCTCATATGGGCTTGTCCTTCTGTTATGGTTGATACATTGTGTCAACTTGGGGAATCTAGAGGTTTAGCTGAGTGACTCAGGAGGAAGCTGGGGTGCTTCCTTTGTAAACATCCTGAGCCTGTGGAAGAGGAGGGCATGGAGATTGTGTGAGAGGTGGCATGGAGATTGTGTGAGAGGTTCACGACCCCTGGGTGGGGTAGGTTGTTTATAATGTAGGGAAGAAAAGGAGGCTGCTTGCAGCCATTCTTCCCGTTTGCTCTGGTGGTTTTTGCTGTGCTCTGCTTCCCTGAACAGTTTGCCCTCTGCCTTGTGCCACTCTGCCTCTGAACCAGCTAAGTATGGACTGAAACCTCCACAAACTGTAAGCTAAATAAACCTTTCCTTCCTTCATTTTGGGCGTTGGGTATTTTGTCTCAGCAAAGAGGAAGAAGTAACCAAGACACCTGCACGCTGCAGATTCCCTCCCACTTCTCCATCATCGTGTCCCAGCTGTGCCATGCTCTTTGGACTTTGTGACCACCAGAACTGCCAGCTACATGAACCTCCTTCCCTTTTACATTACCCAGTGTGGAGTATTTTATACCAACACTTAAGTGAACTAAGACACGAGTCTTGGATTGTTTCTGTTTTGAAGGCCTTTCCCAAGTTCTGTCTCTTCAAGAAATAGGCTGAGTGTGCTGAGCATGGCAGTGCATGCCTGTAATCTCAGCACTGGCAGAGGCTGAGGCAGGAGGATCACTGAGAGTTTGAGGCCAGCCTGGGCTACACAGTGAGACCCTTCTCAAAAACAAGAAAGAAAGAAAGAAATGAAACAAAACAAAACAAAACAAACAACAAAAAAAAAAATGCTGAGCTGAAGTGTGAGTACTAGGACTGTTCAAAAAAGCAAAATTCACCCTAGATAGGGAAAACATTGATCAGAAACCATGAGATTTGTTTGCTTACTTTCACTCTGTTGACCAGGATATAAGACTTGGACTGACTCAGAAGTCAACCTAGCCACGGAGATGTTGCCATCTTTCTTGCAGGACAACAGTGGGTCACCTGAAAGGCAGCAACCACAGGTACAATGGCTCAAAAGGACAGAACAGTCTATGATGATTTCCACACACACAGAAAGTAGACTTGACCTTGAGGCTGCATGGGAACCTATAGCTTTGTCATTAAAGCATAATAAACACTAATTTTCATAGATCCTCACTGCTCCAGTGAGGAGCTGCTTCCTCAAGATAACAGAACAATCTCTTCCCATAGCCCTTCTAGTGACAAGTCCTCTGATCGGCTCATTGTCACTCTTGCTTTGGGGATGGAGAATCAGCCACACCAGCGCCTGCCTCCCAGAAGGATCAGGTCTGTCCAGACTCCACTGGGACATTGTAAAATATTCCACCTAAAGGAAATGATTCCAAATCCTGTCCTCTCTGTCATTTGGCATTTCAGAACCTTGGAGTGCAATGGAAAGGAAAAAGAATTATTGTCAGATTTGTTCAGGCTTTAAACTAACCTTGAGTGAGTAGAGACAAAAAGAAAGCCTTTTGCAGACATGCAAAAGCAGAAAGGATTCATCGCCAGTAGACCTGTGCTATGAGAGATGTTAGAGGAAGTCCTTCGTGCAAAAAGAAAATGGTACCAGATGGAAACAGATCTACACAAAGAGGGGATGAGAACAGAAATGGTAACCACTGGGTAAGCATAAGGGCACCTTTACTGTTACACAACACCCCTTAAAAGATAATTGACTATTTAAAGGAAAAATGATACCAGTGTGTTCTCAGACTGATGACAGATGTAAGAGTCAAATGTTTGACAATAGTCCAAAGGCTAGAAGACGTGAAAGACAATGTGATGTGACACCATGTGAAGGTTGGTTGTGATCAGTGAAATATACATATTAAAAACACAAAGCAACTAGTAAAGTAACTGAGCAAAATTCTCTAAATAATAAGCTAACAAATGAGATAAAATGGAATCATGGAAAAATATACAGTTTAAAGCAAAATGGGAAAAGAGGGAAAATGGACAAAGAACAGATGAGACAAATGGAAAATTAATAGCAAGGTGGTAGATTTAAATCTACATATATCAATAATGGTGTTAAAAATTAATGACTTAAGCACCTCAATTAAAAGACAAATAGAGTCACGTTGGGTTAAAACAAAAGAAATGACTCAACTCTACGCTTCCTACAAGAAATTTGCTTTAAATAGAAAGACACCACGAGGTTAAAAGTTAAAGGGTGAAGAAAATATATCATCTTAACACTGAAACAAAGAAAATGGGAAGAGCTATGTGAATATGAGACTAGATATATTTCAGAGCAACAAATAACAGAGAAATAACATTTCATAATGAAAAGAGGTTAACGCTCATAAATATTGATGCACTTGGGAACAGTGCTTCAAAATACAAGGAGCTGCAAGGATCAATTTCACGGGGAAATAGAAAATATTAAAATTTTAGTTGTAGACTTCAATATCCTTTTTTCAAATGGACAAAACAAGTAGACAGCAAAGAATTAATACTATTTTGAAAACATCAATCAGCTTGACCTAACTGACGTTACAGAATATCTGTCACCCAACAACAGCAGAACAGACGTTCTTTTCAACAGTGCAGGAAACTTTCCTCAAAATAGGACATATTGTAGGATATGAAGCAAATCTCCATAATTTATGTCATGAAAAACATTTTCACAGACCACAATAGGCTTAAATTGAACATTTGGATAATTGCCAAATATTTGGAAACTAAGTGAGACATGTATAGTACTCCACGGGTCACAGGAGAGACCAAAAGGGAAATATGAAAGTACTTTGAACTGAATGAAAATGAAAACACATCAAAATTTGTAGGATGCTGCTAAAGCAGTATGTAAAGGGAAATTTATAGCTTTAAATGTATATAATAGGAAAGAAAGCAAGACTTCAGTTCAATTATATCAGCTTCTATTTAAAGAGCCAGACAAAAAGGAGTAGATGCATCCAAAATTAAGCAGAAAGAAACAAAACAAAACCAGAACAGAAACCAATAGGAAAAATCAACAAAATCTAAAACATGTTCTCTGACAAAACCAGCTAATGAAACTTTAGCTTGATCTCAGGAAAAAAAGAGAAAGAAGAAAAAATAACAATATCAAGAATAAAAGAAGTGACTGCATCAGATTCTCCAGACAAGGCAGGGATTACTAGGAAGCAACATTAAAAGTTTTGTACCAACAAAGTCAAGAAATGGGATGAAACAGACAAAGTACCAAGGTGAAGAATTAAACAGCCCAAATAACACCAGAACTATTAACTTAACTGAAATTTTGCTTTGAAACTTTCCCACTAAATAACTTTATGCCCAGATGTACCTCACTGGTAAATCCTACCCAAGTATTCCAGAAAAAAACATACTAAACTCTTCTACAAAATAGAAGGAGAAAAAAAATTCTCAACATATCCTATAAACCAGCATTATTCTGATACCAAAACTCGATTAAGATATTCTAAGAAATGAAAACCATAGAACAATATCCCACATGAACATAAATGCAAATTTTTTAATTTTCAGCAAATTAAATCTAATAACATTTAAAGAATATCACTATCAAATGATTTTCTCCTTGGGATATGTGATTGTTTTATGGAAATCAATGTAATTCATCATATTAACAGACCAAGAAATTAAAAAATGGTCATTTTTAATAGATACATACAAACATTTAGCCAAGTCAGCATTCATTTCCGATTCTTTAAAAACGCAGTGCAAGAGGAGGGAACATCTGCAGTCTGATAAAGAACATTACCCCAAAGCCTGTGATAACAATTTGTGAAACTCTTCTATCCTGAGATCAGGCCCAAGCCACAGAAGTCCAACCTCACCATTTCTATTCATCTCTGTCCTACAATTTTTAGGTAGTACAGTACTGTGAGGAAGACTACAGCAATCCCAATATTAAAAATAATAGATGTAGAGCTTTCGTTCCCAGACATGCTTGTCTGTACGGAAAATCCATGTAATCAAAAAAAAAAAAAAAGTGATTAAAACTAGTAATTGCAGCCGGGCATGGTGGTGCACGCCTGTACTCCCAGCACTCAGGAGGCTGAGGCAGGAGGATCACTGCAAGTTCAAGACCAGCCAGGGCTACAAAGTGAGCTCAAGGTCAGCCTGAATTGCATAGTGAGACCCTGTCTCAAAAAGACAAAAAAATAAAATTAATAAAACTACTAAGTGCACATAGCAAGACTATTAAATCTAAAAAGGATATAAATAAATTATACTTCTATATAGTAGGAATAATCATAAATAAACATAAAAATTATTTACAACATTAAAAAGTAACAACTACTTAGGGATAAATCTAACCCCTCCTCTCAAAAGATGTACAAGGCCTGAAAACAAAAACAAAAACAAAAAGAACACTAAATGTTGCTGGGAAAAGTTAAGAAAGATCTAAATAAAGGAAGAGGATGATTTAATTTTGAATTCACGATTTTAAGCTATCAGTTCTCCCCTAATTGATCTATAGAAGTAACCCCAGAAAATATCCCAGAGAAATCTCATGCAGAAATTGCCAAGCTGGCTCTAAAATTCATTTGGACATGCAAAGAACTGGGAAGAGCCAAAATAATTTGAAAAAGAAAGAAAGGACACAATTAGATGACGAATGCTCTTGACTTCAAGGATTAATATGAAGCTACTGTAATCAATAGTGCCCCCAGCACTGGTGTCAAGGTAGACATAATGGTGAGAGTTCACAAGTGAACCTATATCATGTGGTCAATTGATTTTCAACAAAAATGTAAAGTTAGATCTGGGAGAAATAATAGATTTTTCAAAAATTGGTATGAGAGCAATTAAATAATCATATACAAAATATGTAAACTCCAATCCATACTTCACACTGTATACATAGAATGACAAATCTAAATGTAAAACATTGAACTATAAAACTTCTTGAAGAAAATGAAAAAGGAATTTTCATCACTATGGGTCAGGCCAATTTTTCTTAAATTTACAACACAAAGGGCACAGTTTTTAAAGGAAAAAAAAAAGTGTATAATTGATCTCATTGAGACATTTAAACAACCCACAACTTGAGAACACATTTGCTCATCCATTTGCACAGTAACCAAAAGACATAAATAACTCTTAACACTCAATAATATTTTTAAAATATAGTCTTATTTAAAAACAAGCAAATGATTTGAACAGATACCTCACCAAAGAAAACTGAGGGATGCCAAATAAGTAAAGAAAAAGGCGTTCAAGGTCATTAGTCATTAGGGAAATGAGCTGCCATCACCGCTTCACACCTATTAGCATGCTTAATTGAAAAGACACCATAGCAAATGCTGGTGCCTGTGCTCTTAGTGGGAATGAAAAATAGTACAGTCACTGGAAAAGAGTCCTGGCAGTTTCCTGAAAAGTTAAAGATATTCCTAACAAATGACTCAGCTATTCCTCTCTTAGGTGTTTACCAAGAGGAAAGGATACACGTTCATACACAGACTTGCACACAGAGGTTTACAGCAGCTTTATGTGCCATAGCCCTGCCTTAGTTACTTTCTTCCTGTTGCTGAGACAAAATGCCCAACACCTTAATTAAAGGGGAAAAGTGGCTTTTTAAAAATTTTTTAAAGGAGTTATTTAGCTCACAGTTTATAGAGGTTTCAGTCCATAATTGGCTGGCTACAAGGCAGAACGGATTCGAAGAGAACAGTTCATGGCAGGAAGAAAGTAACAAAGCAACAAGGGGCCTTCACGGCACCTTTCTGCCCCTTTTATCTTAGCCAGACTACCAGAATTAAGGCGATGCTAAACCAGTCAGTGGTTGCATTTAGTAATCACACACCCTTAATCCCAGCATTACACCGGAAATCAATCACACACTCCAGATCCAGCCTTCCCTTATAACCGCATGAGGCTTTGGGGGGACATCTGAATACAAGCCATAACAAGCCCCAAGCCGAAAGCAGTTCCAACGTTCATTAACAGAAGATCAACAAACTGCGTTCTATCCAAACAATGGTATACTACTAGTCAGTAAAGAGAAGCGAATGAATCCTAGTCACAACCACATCGTTGAATGCCAGAATAATTACGCTGAATGAAGGAAGCCAGGTTAGAAGAGCACCAACTGTACCACTTCAGTTACACAAAATACTAGAACTCATCTAGGGCAGATCACAGATCAGTGGTTCCTCAGGCTGGGCGGGAAGGACAGGATGAACAACCACAGAGGAATGTGAGGAGGGGAGGGGAGCATTTGCTCTCCAGATTTGGGGGATGCTTGCCATGGTGATAGACGCCAAAACATCAAACCGTGTACTCTAAACCAGTGTGCTGCACTGTGTGGCAGTTGTACTGCAGCAAATCCGCTCAGAGCGCATAAGGTACCTTCACCTTCCGATCCACAACCACAGCCCTCTCACCTGAACCGCTTACCCAGCTGTCACGCTAGTGAGAATTCTAAATGAATGACTTTCTCACCATTTCTAGTAGCTCCCCTACATCCCAAGTTTAAAAAAGATCCTCACACCAGACATGCAGCTTTGTCAATGGCCCTGGCATCTCACTCAGAGTCTTGAACTTTATTCTGACTTTTTGCAAATTACATTCTCTCCAACTCTGCCCAGACAGCTCAAGAAGTAGCTTTAGACCTGGCATTCAGGCCTAAAATAGCCCCAGGCTCACACTCATCCTTCGCAGGGCACAGCTGAGCTGTCTGCTTGCAGAGGGTGACTCACCTCCTAAGTCCAGGGTCAGCTGTCCAGCCCTACCAGCCAGCACGATGACTGTGTGCAAAAAGAAAACAAATTGCACTCCAAAAAATTTCCAAATTTTCTACATCTAGAGACAATACCAACAAGCTAATAGACCACTTACAGAATGGGAGGAAATACTTGCAAATTATACTTCTGATAGGGGTTTATACCCAGAATATATAAAGAAATCCTAAACATTTCAATTATTCTAAAATGGGCAAAAGACTTGAATGAACATTCATCCAAAGAAGATACACAAATAGCAAATCAGCACAGGAAAAAATGTTCAAAGGAATTCATCATTAAGGAAGTGCGAATCAAAATGATGGAGAGATACTTCTTTGCATCCATGGGGCTATTATCAAGAAAAAACAGAAGACAGCAAGAGTTGAGGAGGACGTACAGAACGGAACCTGTGTGCACCGTTGGTGGGAAGGCATGGGGCTACCGCCACAGCGGAAAACCGTAGGACAGTTCTTTTAAAAAATTAAAAACAGAAACCCTGTATGGTCCACTTCTCAGTATGTTATGGTCTGAATAGGTGTCCCCTTGAAATGTACTTGTTGACACCCAACTCCCAACACGGTGGTATCAAGAAATGAGGGATCTGCCATGGGCCAGGGTCAAGAGGACTCTGCCCTTGTGAATGGCATTGCTGCCCTTAGGAAAGAGAGCTGGGGCTGGTTAACTCTACATCCACCCTGTTAGTCACGTCCATGAGCGCTGTCCATGAGGAAGGAACTCTCGCCAGACTCAGAATTTGCTGGTGGCTTCATCTTGGATTTCTCAGTGTCCAGAACTGTGAGTGACAAATTTCTATTATTTATAAATTTCTCAGTCTAAGACACCTCGTGGACACAATAAATATTCGAAAGAATTGAAAAGAGGTTCACAAAGAGATGTGCACACACCTGCATTCAGAGCAGCATTATTTGTGATAGCTCAAGTGAAACACCCCAAATGCTCATTAACAGATAATAGGTAAGCAAAAGGGGACTACACATACCATGGAATATTACTCACCCTTAAAGAGGAAGAAAATCCTGCCACATGTTACAATGTGCATGAACTCTATGGACATTTTGCTAAGTGTATAAGCCAGTTACAGAATGACTGATAGCTGGTTCTACTACTAAGAGATATCTGGAGAGTCTCAAATTCATGAGGATATAAACCACAATAGTAGTTTCCAGGGACTGGGGTGGAGGGAGCAGAGAATGGGAGTTACTGTGAAATGGGTACTGAGTTTCACTTTTGCAAGATGAAAAGATTGACGAAGAAAGCAGCTGATGCTGGTTGTACAATGTTATGAGTGCATTTAATACCAGTAAACTGGACACTTACAATGATTGAGACAGTAAATTTTGCTAGCTGTATTTCAATATAATAAAAATGAAGTAAAACAAACAAAACACACGTTCTTATGCAGGGAGGGGCCTTCAATTCTTTCCTTGATCTTACTTCGGGCACTGTCGAAGAAATGCATACACATACTTAGTGCAGCACTATTCACAATACCCAAGTGCCCATCATGGTTGAAGAGAGAAAGCAAAGGTGGTCCCTGTATATGGTGGAATACTACTGAGCCCTAAAAATGAATTCTGGTCATTTTCAACAAAGGTCATTGTGTTAAGTAAAATAATTCAGGCACAGGAAAACCAGTACCGCATGATATCACTCACATGTGACGTATAAACAGCAGATCCCATAGACGGTGTGGAAGGAACAGAGGATACCATGGGCTGGGAGGGTGAGGTTGGAGGAACTGACCCATGGGTGCTGTGTTACACAGTTAGACAGCAGAGCGACTCTACAAATTAATAATGCTCTCCATATCTCAAAAAAGCCAGTAGAAAGGATTTTGAACGTTTTCACTATTGAGAAATGATGACTGTTTGAAGGGCTATATGTCCAACCTGATTCAAATTCTACATAACGTAGATATGGATGGAAATATCTGTTAGGACCTTGTTAATATTTACAGTGTTTATGTTATCAGTTAAAGACAAATTTTAATTAAATTTAAAATAATGATAACATTGAAATAAGTACCCCCACTTGATGTTTTCAAAGCTGACTGTAGTGCATTCAGCTGTATTTCACTAGCACCAGACTCGTACATCCTAAAATGACCAAGAGGCCCTGGCAAAGTTGAGCCCAGGTCCTGGAGGTTTGGATAAGGGAACTCTGTTGTTGTTACAAGACACACAGGCAGTGCTCAGTCAGAACAGAAAGAGAGCCCTCGGGTTGGAGCTAGAGCAACCACCCAAATCAGAGAACATTGCCCCAAACGCATTGGAGTCTGCAGCTGGGCCGGGGAGACAGAGTCCACGCCAACTGCACAAACACGGCCAATCTGCAGGGAGCACTGGAGAGGGGCACCTGTCTAACAGGAGAAAGACAGGAGGAGCCTCAGGGATGGGAAGTCAGGGACTGCAAGGTGCCGTCCAGCCTCTGGGGATTTCTCGAGGTGGTGCTCGGCACCCTGCATTCCTTAGCAGGGCTAAAATTTTCAGCTGAGTCCAAACCAAGATGCCAGCTTCCCTCGCTGTCTGTAAAGAGGCTAGCAGCCAATTTGTGATCGTAGGAAATCTGTTGCAAACGTATCCACTTTGCTGCCACTGTATGTATGTTTAATGTTTGCCGTTAGAAATCATCTGTGCTACTGTTATGTCCCTGTCACTTCAAGCTCGCCCCTCTTGCTTGTATGAACACAGCATGCCAGTGACTATTCCCGCGTTTTCATCATTGTTTCCAAGCCGTGGAAGCCACCGCCCCCATTTCAGGGCACACAACTTCAGATGCATTGGGGGTGCACTTTGCGATGTTCTTTCTAGCCGGTCCAGGGCCAGGCCTGGAGCTGCTACTTAGTAAATGAGTGAAAATACATTCTTCATCCTAGTTTGAGTGTCACCTTCTCAAACTGCAGTTCCTCCCACCAAAGGTGGAGAGAGAGAGGAAGACACTCAGAGAGTGGAGAGCTCATGGTCCTTTGAGGAATCTCCAGGCCTCCACAGCCCACGTGGAGCAGGTGGATCATCAGAGCTCTGGTGTGCAGAAATTCTAGGAGGAGGAAAGAGATGGAGAAGAAGCCCAAGACTGCAGCTTTGAGACAAATTAGTCAGAAGAGGGCTGACAGTCTACTCTGGGCAATTTTGGGGATTGACTTCAAAGGACTGAGGTGACATCCAGCGAGGGGAGGACTGATTCCAAGGTCATGATGACATCACTGCATGGATACCAAAGAGCATGGCCTCCGCAAAGCCAGCAGGAGCAGATGGTTTCAAGCTCTGACTGAAAGTGGTGCCCCCAGAATGGAAGAGGCAATCAGAGCTTCTTCCCTCTGGTCCAGCTTAGATCCTGTGGGCTGCCTCTAACTCCCCCAGTTTTCTTTCATGAGCTCAATGTCACTAGTGATGTACAGGTTTAACTCGTGGGCATCCCAGCCTTCCCTCCTAGCTCACAAGCTGGAGTTCTGTGATAGGACTCATTGTCACTGAACCCTCAGGACCCTGTGCATGCTAGGGAGCTCCAGAAGGACCTGGAATGGATGTCTTTCAAAGCAGAGGGTGTGAGCAGACTGTGATGATGAGTGGTGTGACGGTGACGGTGACGGTGCTGGCAGTGACGGTGATGACAGTGAGGGTCTTGGGGGTGATGTCGGTGTTGATGATGGAGATAGGATGGTATCGGTGGTGATGGAGATGGCGGTGGTGATGGTGATGACCAAGTGATGGGCAAGCTGCTGCCTTTTACTGAGCAGCTACTCTGCACCAGAGAGCCTTGTGGGAACAAGTAACTTCAGGTTCATCAACTGGTAATCCCTAACAACAGTCCCTTGAAGTAAGAACTTGGTATCAGGTCTGGAGATGTAGCTCAGTGGTAGAGCACTTGCCTGACATACATGAGGCCCTGGATTCCAACCTCAGCTCTGAAAAAAAAAAAATTGATCACACCATTTTGTGGGTGAAGGGAAAGGGAGCCCAGATGATAAAAGAGATTTTTCTCAAAGCTAACTACTAAACAGCAGCAAGGCTGAAATCCGTTCCTAGGGGCCCTCCCGCCAAAACCGTGCTCGCTTCTCTGCCCCAACGGTCTCACAGGGACAGGTGACCCAGAGACAGAGGGAAGGGAAAGGACTGCAGGCTCAGCACTTCGCTGACCAAGGCACTGGCAGCAGCTGCAGTCAGCCTGCGGCAGGAAGTGCCTCGGCAGCCGCTCTGCCCTTATCTCCACCGGGGCTGCTCTGCAGGGCCACAGGCCCCGCCGCTTATCAGAACATCCGCACCTCCCGGGACCCCGCCCAGCAGGCTCAGCAGAGCAATTTCCTTTAAGTTTTCTCCCAGAGGCCCCCTTCGCAAGCACCACAAAATAAAACGAGAAGCCCCAGACTGAACTTGAGGGTCCTCCCAGGTATGCCTGGCCTGTAGCAGTGTACATGGGGAGCCATAGGGAGCAAGTAGCTTGTCCCACCTCTGTCTGGTGAGCTCCTGGCTGTCCTGCAGAGCCCCAGCTCAAATGCCCTCCCACTACAAGATTTCCTGGTATCTCCCTGCCCCCAGCTATAGTGGGCAGTGTTCTGACAGTCCTGCTTCTCACTCAGTTATGATTATTTGGTTTTGTGTCCTTCCCCCTCACCAGACTCTAAGGTAAAGGATACAAAACTGCTCATGGTACAAATATAACTTACTTATAAAGAATGTAGCCCTTAATTGCGGGTGGTCACTACTCTGCGATTGTAGACATCTTTCCTGAACCAGTTTTCCTCATCTGTACAAAGAGGGGAAATATGTGTCTCCATCACTGTGGAAATTAATAATCATTTGAGTGCTAGAAACATAGCAACCACTGAATAGCTGTTTTCCCACCCCCTTGTACCACCCGCCTTCTCATGCCAAGCACCGTACCCAGCACACTGAGCTTCTCAAGGAGGTGATTAAATGAAACTGTGAATGGGTGAAATTCAATGAAATGCTGAGGTTTTGATGGATACACAATATTTAGAAGAGCAAGGAGAGATCTGATTTAGGAAGAGCTCTACCTCCCCAGTGAAGAAAGTATTCTGGGGCCGATCTTGTTAGATCTTTATCATCCCTTGGACCAGCAGCAAGACTACATTTCCCAGAATCCCTTACTGTTACACTACAGCCACGTCCAAGTTCATTGCTCTTATACCCTGCCTTTTTCAATAAAACCTTTGGGCATGGACACAATTTTAGCTAAATTCTTTATCGTTTTATGACAAAGGTGGCCTTTAGTCCAGTTTGCAATACCTTGCTCCTCATTTCTGTCTAAGACCTCATTAGAATTGTCCTCACAATCCATTTTTCCACCAACACTCCCATCACAGCCCGGCATTCCCTACAGCTCTCTTCTGCAGTCACACCACAGTGGCCCTGCCTGCTGCACTCATTGCAACAGAGCCATCTCCAGGATTCGTCCAGAACTGTCCAGGCTCTCCCCACCACCCAGTTCCAAAGCCACTCCCATGTTTTCAGCTATTTGTTATAGCAACAGCCTGTCTTCTTGGTACCAGTCTTTGTCATGACCCATTCTGTGCTGCTGTGCTATACCACAGTCTGGGTAATGTATGATAAATATGAATGTATTGGTTCACAGTTCTGGAGCCTGGGAAGTCCAAGGCTGAGGGTCAGGACCTGATGAGGACTTTCTCAGCACATCAGAGCATCACAGAAAGTGTCACATGGGTAAGAAGAAAGCAAAGGAGGGAGTCAAACTCATCTATTACAAAGACCCATTCTGGTAATGAATCTACTCTCAAAGCAGTGCATTCATCTGTTCAGGAGGTCTCTGCCTGATCCCTTCTTCCTGGCCAGCTGGTCTCCGGTTGCTCTCTCAGCACTGCTGTGCTAGAAACCAAGTTCCCACCACTTGAACTCTGGGGGACACATTCAAACCCAGAAGGCCATGTGGCTGGGTTCTGACCAACGGCGTATGAGTAGACACAGTGGTACTTGCAGGCCCAAGCCACTCCCTGGGACTCCTGCCCGCTCTCTCTCCTTTGCCCTCGTACCTGGTATAGGGATTTGAAACATAGTGAGAGCTGTGTGATGAAAAGAGCCCCGCTTGCTAAGCTAATTCCTAGAGGAGATTGACCAGTCCTTGGACTCTAATATGTGGGAACGGTGTGCATCTAGTACGGGCCATCACTGCAGTGCCAGGCTATTGTTATGGCAGCTACTGTTGCTTGTGCTGATGGGTACAGAAATAAGAGAGAGCATCGGAGCCGGGCAGGGCGGTTATACTTAGAATCCCAGCACGCTGGGAGGCCAAGGCAAGTTCCAGCCCAGCCGGGGCAATTTAGCGGCTTGGCAAGACTCTATTTCAAAACAAAAAATAAAAATTAAGTAAGGGTTGGAGCTCTGTACAAAGGCCTGGGTTCAATCCCCAGTACCACCCCCAACCCCCCCACACACACACAAAAGAGGCCTGAAGATTTCTTAAAATCAAGTGCTGTCGAGTTTTTCAGCCACGTGACAGGAAGTGGGAAAGAAGACACAGGAGAGCCGATGGCTGAACACCCGGGTTGTGCAGAGGTCAGCACTCCAAGATACTCTTGTAATCTTGGAGAGGCCAGAGTCAGGGACTGGCCTCGTCATCCCTTCACCTATTTTCCCTGAAGAAGTGCTCATTGTAAGGACACAGCTTCTGTTGCACCACGGTAACCTGATCGTGTGGAGGCACATGGCTGGCCTGCTTAGTTTATGGGCCACCAGGTCACATAGCACGTGGCTTTCAGGTTCATGGGTCACCAGAACATAAGGAGCCACTTCCGAATTTAGAACTCTAAGAGAGAGGCTGGAATACAAAGCAATGATAACCTGTATATTTCACCTACAATGGGGTACATCTAAAAAAAATAGAATAAAGAAGGAGGTAAGTTGAGAGAGTCAACCAGTCTGTAAGCAGACTAGAAAGGGAAGAGAGAGTCCAGGAACATGGAAATCATTCTAAGATGGAGAAAACAACTCCTCCTAATCCTGAATAGTTAGAAACGGGATTGTAAAAGATTTGAGGGTGTTATGGCTATGTCTGGATGTCCCTCCAAAGCCTCATGCAGGCATAGGTGGGGATCTTTCAAAGGTTACTAGATCTAGAGTGTGTGAGGTTGGGACTGATCTATGGTGCCATCCTAGGATCAAGGGCACCGGGATATGGGCTGTGAATGCTACCCGCCCTACATAGCCTGAGTAAGATACAATGAACAGACAGAGCTGCGGTCATCACTTGCTTTGTTAACTTCTACCCACCATGAGCTGTTTCTTCTCTGCCATGCCTGTCTGCCACAACACCCTGCCTTGGAGCCAGCCAGTTATGGACTGAAACCTCTACAAACCAACAGCTAAATAAACCTTTCCTTCCTTAACTTGTGAGTGTTGGGTATTTTGTCTTAGCAGTAAGAAAAGTAACTAAGGTAGAAGGGCTGTTGTAGTCAGGGTTGACAAGGGAAACAATTTAATACAGAACACATAATTTACAGGATTATTTTATAATAGTCACCCAAAGACTTTAGTACAGAAGAGGGCAGGAAATCTGTCCACACACTAAAGACCCAAAGGATCTGAATCCCACTACAACATCCTACATGAGTCCAGCTAAAAAACTAGAGCCTAAGAAAATGCCTAATGCAAGTCCATTTCACCAAGTTGTGCTGGGAAGGCACAAAGGTCAGTGGTGGAAACTAGAAAGTCTGTGCTAGTGAGACAAAGGATCTGTGTCAGCAGGCTGAGGGATCTGCACTGGCGCCAGGAAGCAACCCTCAAAGGAAGGACTAGAGCTCCTCTGAAAGCACCACAGCTATCTTCAGTGACAAGGAGGTGACAAGCTTCTCCAGGAGAACCAACAGCATCCCAGTAGCACCTCTTCTTTTTCTCCAGTTCTCCTTTTTATGGTGTTGGTAACAACCCTCGGGTGGGCCCTCTACATCCACCACCCTGGTTGGGTTCACCTGGGTGTTGCAAGTTGAACATCAATTGCTAGTCCCCCACAGGGGCAAAGGCTTAATTCATCTTCTGAGCCAGATAAAATGGCTTAAAGCAAAGAAGAGATCAAGAATGAGCCTTTCTGTTCAAGTCTTTCAACCCAAGGATATATGAGTAAATAGAAAGGGAGTGAAATAAAAAGGTGCTCAGAGAAAGCTCAAAAACAAAACTCGCAGAAAGAACATGGGGAGAGGACTTTGGATGTGGTTACCAGGATGCAGACCCAGGCAAAGCAACCTGATCAGAACTCACTAAGTTCTTAAAGGAGATGCACTGCCAAAGAAACCAAGTCTGAATTGTAAAAGTCTCCCCCGCTCAAGATTTTAAGCACATTTGGCTCTACAAGAAAAACTAGGAGAGAAACTTCATAACCTTGGCTTAGGTAAAGATTTCCTAAATACAACACGAAAAGTAACAATCATTAAAAGAAAAAATTGATAAATTAGACTCCATCAACTTCTGCTCTTCAAAAGACTCTAGCAAGGAGCTTTAAAAGACAAACCAAAGACTGAGAGGGGAAAAAAAATCTTTGTAAATCACACATCTGAGAAAGGACTTCCATTCAAAATATATAAAGAACTCCCACAACTTAAGAAAACAACTCAATAACAATGTGGGCAAATATTTGATATCATCAAAGAAGAAGGATGGGAAGAAGTCATGTGAGAAAATGCTCAATATCATCAGTCATTAGGGAAATGCAATCAAAACCACGATACCACCACACACATATTGGAATGGCTGAAATTAAAAATATTGCCATGTACTGACAAGGAAAGAAAGGGTGTGGTGTCCTATAGATTTCAGGTAGGAAGGAAAAATGGTACAGTTGCTCTGGGAAGCAGTTTGATAGATTCTATAAAGTTAAACACACATTTACCATGTGACCAAGTAATCCCATTCCTAGGTATTCACCCGAGAGTGATGAAAACCTATGTTCACACCCAAATCTCCATGCGAATGTCAAGAGTAGCTTTCTTCATGTTTCCAAGCCCCTCTCCCAAACGGAAACATGTCCTTCAAGGGGTGACATCTTTATAATGAAATACTTAGCAATAAAAAGGAGGACACTGTTTCATTGATACACAAGACAACTTGGTTTAACCCCAAATACATTATGTTAAGAAAAAAAGTCAGACTCCAAAGGCTGTTTACCACATGATTTCAAGACAGGTTAGCAGCAGGGACAAAGAAGAGGAGAGAGTTTGACCACAAAGAAGGAGAAGGGGAGTTTTTTTAAATGTGAAAAAGAGAAATTTATTATAAACAATCAATAACTGATTAACCTAAACATACACACAAAACTTAGCATGATAGTACACACCTCTAATTCCAGTTCTTGGGCAGCTGGAATCCAGGAGTTACTGGAACCCAGTACTTACAGGCCTCATCTCAAAAAACAAAAAACAAAACAAAACAAAAACCTGAGAAGCACATCGAAGTCCCCAGACTCTACAAGAAGTACTTCCCAACGATGCATAGCTCTGATCATAACTTCAAGGTGGCCAAGGAAAGAAATGAGCAAGGGGAAGCCAGAAAAGATGGAGCCAAGATACGCAGAGAAGTGCAGATAAGGAGTTTCTTGGAGACCAGGACCAAGGACAAAGGACAGCCCCCAGGACTCTGTGACATTTAGGATGAGGCTTTCAGATGGAAGGGATGGAGAAGCTTCTGTTCACATCTAGATCCTGGTCTTTAAACTGGATAAAGCACCATCAGCATTTGGGGTTGTTCTGCTTAGGGAACAGGTGAATGTCTCCTATGTGTAGCAGGAAGAGTTAAATAGCTATTGATGATCAAAAAAGGTGGGAAATGGCCAAGACTGTCAGGAGGTCATGAACTCCATTTCCTCTTCTGGGATACATGTGGAGATTACCCTTCCCAGTCCGATTGCAGTCATATTAGGTTCTCTGGCAGAATTTTGACTAAATAAATGTGTGCAAAAGCCATAGATGGCAGTTCTCTGCTAGGTCATAAAAAAAGTCCCATAAATTCTCCCTAATCCACCTGGATGCAAGCAAAGTAGTGCAAGAGATTGGGGAACACAGTGAAAGACTCGGCACCCTTGAGTCCCCCCTTAGAGGTGCATTTCCCATGAAGGACTTCTGCTCTCATCAACTTGGGCAAGAAATCAACTTTCAGTGTATTAAGCTCTTGAGAGCTGGTTAAAGGATTAGTTGTTTCAGAAACCTGTATGGCTTATACTGACTGACACACACACGGTGACATTTAAGGGAGCATGGTGAGATTGGTATGAGCACCAGTGTCAAGGCAAAAGGCTGGGTGCCATCCCAGGGGCTTACATATCTTCTGCAGAACATGGATGGTAAAGGGATTGCCAGATACCAGGGTGAGACATGTAGGACACTGCCATGAGGAGCTCTTGTTCAGAGATTCTACAAATAGAAGTTACTCACTCCAATAACGATGGTTTGAATTGACTTCTGTGTCTCAGAAAGACTTGTTATATAAAATAACCTGCCTCACTACAGAGGACTGGGGGGGTGCGGGGACATGGAGCCAAGGACAAGTGGCTGACATCTCAATGGTCTGTCTTTCTCTGGCTGATCAGAGCCAAGACCTATTTAGTTTGTAAAGGAAGACCCCATGATGATTGAGGCAAGGCCCAGCATCAAGGGACTACAGTGACCTGGGTCACCAGGAAGCAGCTCCAGCAAGAAACCCAACTTCCCCTGCTAGGACCCAGTGAGAAAACCAAGACCCAGGACAAAACCAAAACCCATGGGCCACAGACCATCCACAGCTCGGGCTGCAGAATACCTTGGAGACCAGAAGCTGAGCTAACAGCGTGAAGACCTCTTGGCTGCTGGACCCCTCCAGTGAAGGGGTGCTATTCCTGGAGTGAGGACCTAGGCTCAAGCCCACTGCTGAGGGTGAAGTGGTTCCAGCTGGAGGGAGAGGAGCCCTGTCCAGGGAAGGGTCATGTAGGACCTGCTGTGGAGGATTCTTGGTAAGAGCTTCATTCCTCTTACTAGAGTTGTATAATTAGTAGGAAGGAGTAGGAGGTGGGGGCTGCAGTTCTTCAGGAAGTGGGAAGTCTACAAGTTCAAATAAGCTAAAGAAAATACTACTTCTAAGACTAGCCTAAATCATAGGCCAAGCCATAAGTGGCTACCTCTAACAGGGCAGGGAAAGATGGCCAGTCCCGTAGGAGAGGAGACTGCTCCATACATCTTGCACAGTGCTTGGCACAAAAATGTGTACAGACTGTAATATCAAGGGTTATGGAAAAGACTCTGTGAGTGATTGCACAGTCTTTCATGTTTCTACAGAGTGGTAAGGAGTAGAAGGTGCACACATGTCTATTGTCTTTCATGGCTTCCCTGGAGCCCTTGGAGGCTGAAGGTCATATCTCTGATTGGCAGATGAGGGAATGGGGTTCACAGTGGTGCTGAGGCTGTGCACTGGGGCAGGGATCCTCGCCCTGCACAAAGGACACTGGGGCCCAGGTCATGCTTTGCTGTGGGGGGCTGCCCTACACACCATAGGAAGTTCAACAACACCTCTGACCTTCACTTAGCAGGTGCCAGTGGCAACCCCACACACATGCAAGTTCTGATCACCAAAAATGTCTCCAGACATTGGTAAATGTGTCCTGCAGGAGTAAAAATCACCTTGGTGAAAGTTAACTCACATCCCTTACAAGGGAACTGGTCTGCAATTCCATGTTTCAAGATATTAGATCCCAGTGTGGCTTAGAATCCAGACTATATTACATTTTATAAAAGTAAATGCACTGTATCCCAGTGGTACCCCTGGACCCCCAACATCCCAATATGACTAGGCCCACAGTGGGTAGGATAAATGAGGGTTACAAAAAGGATCACAGCAGCATAGGTCAGGCTTTGCTACAAACTACCAAAGAGTTGACTTTGGGTTTCAGAATGACACAAGAGTCCATGAGCAAACTGCCACCCAAAGAGGCTTACGGCCACATGGCGGTCACCTGACTGCCGTAGGGCCAGGTCGTTGGGTGGGAGGGAGACCCAAGGATTTAGGAAACAGAGAAACAAAAGAGAGCAAGAGGTGAGTCCTCCCACTGCTGGAGCTGAGCTGGAACCCTTGGACCTTTCCCCATGGGCCTAAGGGGTGCAAGGTTCCAGCTTCTTCCTGGGTCAGCTTAGGACACCTCGTTCCATCCTGATGGCGAGACCCCACTTGTACAACCCACTCCGCAGGGTCGGCTCTGTTTACTCAAATATTTGTTCCAAAAACCAAGCTGTGAAATCCATCAACCCCGCTGACATTGGGGACACAGATTTTCCTCCAGCACGGGAAACAAGTCTTCAGCCTTTGCAATGGGGACCAATCCGAGGACCGGAGGATCCATGGGGTGCAGGCGCCCATGGTATCTGGCCATCTGGGGGCCCCCACTTCCCTCACTGCTGTGGAGGCAGGGGAGATTTTTTTCCCAGAGCTTGGTGGAGCTCCATATGGTCGAGATCAAAGGTGTTGCTGGGTGCATGGTTCTGCTTTATTTCCAAGCACTGCTGTTAATTAGAAAACAAGATCAGAGGCAGTATTAAAATCCAATTAAATTGATATGAACAGATTGCCAAGTGATGTTCACTAATGTATAATTGAGCACCATGCAAATTTCGGTGGCTGGCTTTTGTTTTTTTTCCCCCCACACTCTGAAATGAGTGATGAGGCTATGAGGTTTTTCTTCATTGTAAAAAACACAAACAAACAAACAAACAAGTTAATGTGCTGATCTAGGGGGTATTGCCCTGGTGATTGATGAGAACGCGAGAGGAACAGTACAGTGTGACTTTTGGAAGGGAGGGCCCAGGCCTGGGCCGCGCTCGCTGTCTTCCCTCTCTTTGGTTCCTCATCCGTTCCTTACGCCGGGTGGCAGGCCTCGTTTGCTGTTGACGTTCCATTGTTAATGATCCAGAGAAAGTTTCTCTGGATTTCAAGGATGGATTGAAAGCAAATTTTGGAAGTTTGAGGATGAACACATCTGATAAAAAATGGTTCTGTGTGCAGGAAGGATGTGTTCCTGAGGTGATTTCTTGTTTTGCCTTTGTGTGTTCAAAAGAAGACATTTGCCCTGATTTGGATTTAGGAGCAAACCACACCCCGCCCCCCCCCCCACACACACACACACAGGATATAGAATCTGAGGGATCTAAGGGATGAGAAGAGACCAGTTTGACCGGTGGAGGTCAGCTTGCTGCTGCCTGAGAAGAAGCCGTGAGCATAAGCATGCATCAGGAGTTGTTGCAAAATCAAACTGTCTGCTTGCTGTGGATTCAGCAGGTCTGGGAACACAGCGTCAGTGTCAAGGTTTTTAAAAAAATGCGCCACCAAGGAATTGCGGAAAGGCAACAATTGTGGATGGCAGTGCCTACATATTCATGATGCACTTGTAGCATTTTGGGTTTTATTTTAACTTTCATCCGTGCCTCTCTGAAAAGGAAATCTAATCAGCCCTCTCCCAGAATTGCAGCAAGCCTGCTAAGCAGTGAGGAAGACTCAAGCACAAGCAAGACTCATGCCTTGACCTGAAGACCCTGGCAAAAGGGCAGGAAGCATTGCAGGAGACAGAAAAGGGAGCAGCCTCTCAGTGTTCCTTGCTTTTTCTTCTCTGTCAGAAATTGTGTCCATGGAACCTGCTTGCTCACAATGCAGCTCATGCACTGATGACCCCATAACTTAAGCTAATAATGAACTTCAGTAGAGACATGTGACCCAATTCTGGCCAATGAGATATGACACAAGGACTGTCTCCCTGGGACTTCTGGGAATAGTTTTCCTGGATGATGAGAAGAGGCTCCTGGGAAATAATTGTTGCTGCCACCATCTTGCTAGGCTGCGAGAAAAGTTTGCACATTAAGCAGGACCCAGAGAATCACAAAGAATCAGAACCAAATTCTTCGCTTCCTCTCTAATATTCACACACCTTTGGACTTGTTCTTACGCATCCATAGAGTGCTTCCTAAAAAATCTAGGTCCACACTTCCATGCTCATTGCAACTGTGGAAAATGGGCTTGGGCGTGACTGGATGTTTAGCTGATTGTTTTCAGGGAAGAGCCTCCCTAGAGAGCAAAGGAACAGGAACTAGCCCATAGCAAGCACTCTGCTCATTTTTACAGAAAGGGGAAGACATATGCTTGTTTTCTATGTGTCTGTTTTAAGTGAGTTTTACTGAAATATAATTCCCACCCTGTGTAATTCATCCATTCAGCTCAATGGTCTTCCTTATGCTCAGAGTTGTGCATCTTTATCAAGAGTTTTGAATATTACTTTCAAATGTTACCTACAAAATCTAAATTATATATTGCAACAGGGAATAGAGCAAATGTTCCTTTGGAACCTGTGTAAGTGATCACAGAAATTGCTCTACGTCCACATCTGATATTAGATTTGTTGTTTTTTTTTTTTTACATTTTATTTTCAGATACATCTCATGTGGTTCTGTTTTTATTCCCAAAATAATGACTGCTTTTTCCTCATCATGTTTCCAACTTCTATCAGGGTAGTAAGTAAAATTCCTGGTGAGAACAAACATTCATATATATTGTCCTTAGAAGAAAAATATTACTAGACACATAAGATTTAACATTCATAAGAAAGCTGTAAATGTTGGTGTTTTGTACCACTTCACTGAATATGTTTGTCGTAGACTACTGTATTAGCTTTGGTCATAACATTATGTATACTGCATGGATCTTTTCTCAAGCCCTGAATAAGGTTAAATGCAGGTGAGCTTGCTCACAGTGAGATCTTTCACATAGATGACACTGTCTAGATGATGCTATTAAATTGAAATAACATTTAACTGGTAAGCAACCCAAATTCGTACCACTGTATGGAACTTGGGAGCAATTTACACTAGGGGCCAAATGTTCTATGAACTGCTAGGGTTTTCCCAGTATCATTTAAATGAGAACTCTGTGTATAATAGATGGGTAAATATAACTATTAGCACTTAAAAGGAAACTTTGCTTACTAAGAGTAATACAGTTGACTTCTGCTTCCAAACATAAAGTATAGGCATGGCGATCTTAAGGCAAGAAAGCGACCTTTGTCCAGTGGCCCAGTTTAGTGTTTCCCAAATAATACTTCATTAAAACAAGGGGTATAATACATGAAGTGTCTCTTTTGATCTTCCCCAAGCCCCCAACTATGGTTTGTTATTCCCACTTTGCAGATAGAAAACTGAGGAGTGAAAAATCTAGTAGCTTTCTCCTTTGCCATTCCTTCTGAAGCCCTTCCTAGCATGGACCACAGCAGTACAAGATCATCTTGGTTGTTTTGTTGGTGTCCAGCTCCTAGACCCTCAGCCCCACGGGACAGGAAACCCACCTGCTCATCTCTGCACTCAGGGCCTGGTGTGCAGAACCAATGTCAGTGCTCTGGAAAGGTGACCAATGTTCCTTGGGTAATGCTCCCCCAACCCCCATTCCATCTGCTTCAAGAAACCAAGCTTGCCGGCCTCAGCCCAAACGCCTGCAGGCACAGCCAGCATCCAGGTGGCAGGCACATGCCACAGGCTGAGTCTCCATGAATGCTAAGGGGACCAGTGCCAAGTTAGAGGGCCCTGTAAGAGCAGGAAGATGGCCCCATGCCTTCTAAGCCCCAGGTAGAGAAAATAAGATAAGGGATCTGGCCACCAGGCTAGGGGTTCCTGGGTTGGGGGTTAAGCCCTGTCACTGACTTGCTATGTGACCTTGGGCAGGTTACAGGACTTCTCTGGGGTTTGAACCCCCATGAGAAGAAATATCCAGACAACACACGATCCAGCTTCCAAAGGGGAGAGGTTCCTTCTCACCAAATGGCCGTTCCCATAGTGTCCTGGCAAAGCCTGTCAAAGCAACTCAGAACATATTCTGACTAAGATTCTCGCAGCTCTCCTCCTCCTGGGATGTGGTCTAATGTCTCTGTCCGGGCCCACCAAGAGCCTTGCCAGGGCGGCTGCACCCTTCGTGTGGCCTGGTTTGAAGTGCCAAAGCAGAGGTGCTTGCCCAAAAAGCAGGAAAAACAAGTCCTGCAAGGTCCGAGGCACGGCTCACTAGCTCGCTACTCCTGCCCTCCTCAGCTGCTCTCTCTTTCTCTGACTCCCTCTCCCTCCCTGGTGTCCTATTTACTGTTTGGTCACTCTAAGGAGAGAACTTAATTCTAAATTATTAGCATAGATCTTACCATGCATCTCCATACCACAGATTAAATGCAAATACAAGAGCATTTGATACAATTGCACAATTTGACTTTCACAGCTGGTGCATGCATACAGAGTCAAGCATTGCCTAATGGCCAGGTTAAGTCCTGAGAAAAGCATCCTTAGGCCATTTTGTGGTGTGAAAGTCAAAGAGAACGAATGTTTGTACACACCCAGGGGGAGGGGCCAGTGTACACCCGCTATACGGCGTCTACACCTAGGCTCCAGGAAACAAAACAGGTAAAAGCAAGCCCAAGAGCAAATGAAGCAATCGAGAGAGTTGGTGAACACAAGATGGATGGGTCTGCTGCAGACGCATGCAGTGCACTGACTTACAGTCAAAGTTTTTGTAAGTAGACGTACTCGCTAAAGCTGCGCTAGGAGGTATAGGATGGCAAACGCAGAAACCGGTAACAGGATGGTCTGCTCTCACCAGCCAGCAGCAGACACTGTCCTAACCATACCTACTTCTACACCACTGGCAGTGCAGCAGGTTATTGACACCAACACCAGCACGAATGTTATTAACGGCCTGCGCCGTGACTTCGCATCTCTGATGTCACCAGGTGATGTGACGTTTTCAGTTTTCCCACGGGACTGCCATGGCACTTCAGAGTGTCACTGACCAAACCTCAGAAGAGGCCCTGTGCAGTCACCCCAGCTGGTTGCCCCTGAAGCCAGCCTTGGACTCGGAGCTGTGGTCCTGCCATTCCCAACAGCTGTGCGGCCTCACTGAGACCCAGGCTCCCCGAAGACCCCCCAGAGCCCCCCAACCCATGGCTCAGCACAGTCTACCTCAAACTGAACGTCTGGGATGTTTAAAAATCTACATTTCCTCCAGATGTTTGATCATTTCGAACACTAGAGTTAAATTCTTTTTCTCCCAGCCTCATTCTAAACAGATTTGTAAATGTACTTACCAAAATATACACAATGATAAAAATAAAGAAATGAATCAACATGAGCAGTGTTGTGGGTACCAATATCATGTCCTCTTTCCCCTACCAGGTGGTGTCTTAAGCCATTTTACTTTCAACAACAAATAATGTTTTCACCGAACACAGATGGGGCCTGATGACTGCACAGTGTCTAAGTAAAGCATGCAGAGTTTTGCTGTGGGCAATACCTCACGCCTTCCAATGGACAGGTCCATTTTGAGCTACTTAGCTAGCAGCACTGAGAATTTTTACAGTTTATCATCTGCCCCTTCAGTCTACAAAGCCTTTTTATGTACTTATCTGATTTCAGTGGAAGTGTATGATGTCAGCTATTCTAGCCCCTTTTGGCATAGGGAACCCTGAGGAGGAATACGACTCATCCGGGGTTACGTACAAGCAGGTTTCCAACCCAGTGCTTCCTGCCACTTGTGTATTTGATCCACTCAAGTGTGGCTCTGCTCCTGGCAGCATCATGCACTGGAGAGCCCAGCCAGGAACTTAGCTGTGTCCCTGCAAACCCTGGGACTCAGTGGCAGCCATGCAAATGGCCAGGTGGGTGCCCAGGTCACTCCTGATAATACTAAATGGCACCTGGGCACCTTCTAGCTATTCACATCCGGGCACTGCTACTCTATGGGCAACTTCTGCGACAAAGATCACCAGGGAAGACTTCCCCGACGTAAGTCCTGGAGTAATCACTTTTGGCAATTGGAAAGTGCACACAAGTCCTATATGGGTTATGTTTTCGGGACCAGGATACACAGTTGTCCCTGGATATCTACCAGGCAGTGGTTACAGAACCCTCACCAGGGATACCACACCCTTGGCCACTCGAGGCCCTCTGCTTATGTGAGAGCCATGTGTACCCTGCTGCCTACTCTAAACCATCCCCGAATGGCTTAGAAGGCCCGTACAATGACATAACACTATTTCAATAGTTATCACACTATGTTGTTTAAGGAGCGATAACAGGAAAGGTCTGTGCGTGTTCAATATGGTTGCAAAATTATTTTCAAATGTTTTTAATAGACAGTTGAAGTTTGGGATTTGGAATCCATGGATATGGAAGTTGATGGATGGGGCCTCAAGACACCAGTGTGATACCCTCTCCTGAGTGACCCTAGGGAAAGCCTAGGGCGGAGCTGTCCAGACTCCCCAGCAGGCTACAGCCTTGACAGCACAGGAGACCCAGCTAGTGTTCCTGGCTTCTTTCCCTTCAGGTGATCCCTATACCCAAAAGGGCTCATTCATCCAGTGCCAGAAAGTTCGGCCACATTCTGGGGACACAAAGTACCTCCTGTCATCCAGAGCCGACAGAGGTAGGGTCAGGTACCGAGGTAGGCAGAGTGGCCGCTAAGCAGAGTCTTCCAGCATCCAAGACAGACGACCTTGCTCCTTTGAGGCTGCTGAACACTTCCTTAACCCCACTGAGCTGCTGAGTGCTCCACACATGAAGCTGGGTGTCAAGTTAACTGCCCCCTAAACAACTCTGGATGTTCAGGAGCTGAGGTTTACACTGCAAAGCAGCAAATCACCATAGCCCACTTTGGGAGGTGGTGAAACCTTTGCACTGAGTAAATTGCCAGTACTTTTTTTAAAGAAAAATTCTATTTTGAGACAGGGTGTTGCTGAGTCAGTAAGTTGCCCAGCATAGGCCCAAGCATGGAATCCTCCTGCCTCAGCCTCCTAGAGTGCTAGGATAGTAGACAGACACACCACGCCCTACCATAGCCCACACTCCTGCTATTGATCCTCCTTCTCATTCAATTCTACAGCTACCAGAACTGAAGCCAGCCCACTCCCCCAAAGCCCCAGGGTCACTAAAAGGCGGAGCCCAGAAGCAACCCAAAACTACCTTAGTCCAGATGTATTTTACTGTACAACATCATGTCCTTGGGGCCATTTCCACAGCCTGGTCCTGTTCCCAGATCACTTCTCATACCCATAATCTCCTGGGCCTATACCCTTTGGAGTCAGCATGAACAAACCCCACCTCACAAGTGAGCAAACTGCTTCACCACGGTCACAGCTGTGAGCCTCCAAGTTCCTGCCATGAGGATCCCGAAACCCATTTCTCCTCATTGCCAAAGCACCGCGAGGCTGCTCAGAGCCGCTAAACAGTCAGTTGTTTGTGTGGGCTGGAAAACCAATACCCTATGTTTCCAAGGGCCCAACTTATACCACTTTACTGGATGTAGTGGAGAGCTGGTGGTACTGGATAAGATTCACTGCAAGTACCTGTGTGGTGCTTTACAGGTTACACAGGGCTTCCTCAGCCAGACATGGTGCCGCATGCCCATAATACCAGCACTCAGGGAGGCTGAGGCAGGAAAATTACAAATTGGAGCTAGCCTGTACAACTTAGCTGCTCAGCAAGATCCTATCTCAAGATGAGAAGAAAAGGGCTGGGAATGAAGCTCAGTGCGAAAGGTGGCCCTGGGTTCAATTCTCAACGCCACAAAAAGTAAATGAATAAAACTAAACTGCTGTCTTAGAATGTTGTGTCTTAGAGAAGTCACATTATCTTTCCCTCAAGTTGATTTGCAAATACCCGCCCAACACATGGCAGAGGAGTCTCTGTCACTGCTAGGAAGTGTGTCCCACCCCAGCTCATGCAGTCCACATGGGATCTTGCTCCATCCTCTCCTTGTGCATGAGAAACTGAGGCTGAAAGGGACAAAGGGCCACACTGTGGCTGCTGGCTGAACTGGAGTGAGCGTTTGTGCAAAGGGCTGTGTGGAAAAAGGAATGCTTAGGATCTCTTGATTCTTCTCCTCTGCACAGCTAACACATGTTCACCTGCTCCCTCCTTTGGCAGAAAAGGTGGACAGGTCAAGTTTAAAACATCACCAGGTGCCAGGGCAAAAAGTTCCCATGAAAGACACTTTACCACACTAAAAAGGCTGAGTCTGCCCTCGCAATGGAGCTTGTGCCTTTCCCTGACCCCAGAAAGCCACACTAGAGGGGCAGGTGTGGGGGTGGGGCTTGGGATGTGGCAAAAGCAAAGAAATCCCTCTGCCATTGGGTGATGCAGAGAGGTTTTAGCCAGATCCGGGCACTTGGATCTTGGGTTTTCCAGCCTTTAAAACCATGAGCCAATAAATTCCTGTTTGTTAGGAAGTACCCAGCCTCCAGTATTCTGTTATAAACAGACTAACAGAACTCAAACTGGGATTCGCCTTTACTTGCCAGATTTCATCTCCTTCCAATAAAGAAGAGATTCAGGTTCATGACTCGTTCTTAAAATCTGACGTCTGCCCCTTTTCTAGCATCCCTGACCCTGGGCATCTTCCCACCCTCTTTCTAAATAAAGGGCCCCCTTTTTCATGCCCCCCAGACCCATCTTGCCTGCTCTGTGTCCAGGCCAGCACCTCATGCTCCAAGCAAACCACTCTTCTCTCACTGGGAGGAAGCGCTGCCGCCCAGCTTTCTCTCCTCGTTGAAGCCCTCTCAGGTTCTCAGGGGCATCAGCTCGAGGCTGCCCTGTGGAGATCTGGGGTGACTGTCACTGTCCATGTTACCCAGGAACCCCAAGTTTGTAGAGTTTAGGCCTCAGTCTCAGCTACAGAATGCAGCAGCACTTCCTGCTTCTGAGAGGACTTCACATTTGTCACACCTGTCACACTTTTCAAACTTCCTGGTTCATGATCATCATTGAAGGTATGTCTGTTTCTCCTGACCAGGGTCTGTGCTTTGAGAGTCAAAAAATCAAACCGGTCTGCTCAGAGTGCAAAAGCAATCAATTGAGTCAGGAGCCCCCAAGGCCTGCATAAGGTCCCCCTGTTCCACCAGGTATCCCTGACAAAGAGTCACCCTCAGACTGTCTAGACCTGGGGTTGGGGGTAAGGCAAGAGAGAACATGATTCCTCCTCCCCACCATGGAGAGCTTGCCTTACCATGGTGGGTCCACCCCCAGCTAAATGACCAGGAGACCCGGATACATAGTTACAAAGACAAAAACATACCAAAACAAATATCCATCAAGATGAGCAGGAAATCCCATGCTGGAATACTATGTAGCCATAAAAGGAAACAAGCATGCAACAATGTAGCTGAATCTCACAGGCACTGAAAGGGCAGGAAGATGAAAGAAAGAACACACAGAGTGGCTCCTCTATATGAATGTCCAGAAGCAGGACAACTACCATGAGACAGAGCAGCGGCACTGGTGGGGGAGATGGGGCGGTGGGGAGCACACAGGTACCGTGTGGGGTGTGGCAGGGCTCTTTATCTTCATTAGAGCACTGATTTTAAGGATGGTATAGCAGTGCTTCAGTTTACAAACAATTTGTTCCACAATTCTGGGGAAGACGCCCATGGCCGTGTTTGTCACCTGATGAGGAGTTCGAGAACAAAAGCAAATTTTGCCAAATGGCTTCTGTCTGAGAATCGAATTGTTCAAATAACAACATCTGTGAACCAAGGTATGACTGCCACATTTTTCCAAACTCATCCATCTGTACACGAAAGACCCTGAAGATCTTGGGTGCGCAATTATAAGACACAAGCACATGCTGCACAGGGCATCGCCATGGCCGTGAGGAGTGTGTGGGCTCCAAGGCCTCGCTGGCTTCAGAGTTAGACGGACCCTGGAAAACCTGAACCAGGCGTCCTCAGCCGGCTTCCTGCCTGGGTACTTCTCACGGTGGCCAGAGCTGAACGCTTGTCTCAGGATAAGGCTTTTTCTGCCTAAAACAAAATACATAGGCTGACAAGGAAACCCATTATTCTGAATGTTATCAAATATTAACAACAGATTTGTGACCTAGAAATGCATGTGCTGCTTTATTAACACATTAAATAACAAGCCCTACCAGAGCGCCTAATAACTATCATAATTTCAAAGTCATTGGGCAAGGAAGTGGCATTTTCAGCTTCTTGTAGCAGCCACAGTGGAAAAGAGAAACCCCAGGGATTCCTGTGGAGGAAGTCTGGCCCCTGGGACGGGCAGGTGTCCCAAAACTCAAGCACCGCACTGCCGAGAGACCCCCACATCCCTGCTATCGGGTCTCTCAGTCATTTTCGTTCCTCAGGGATTTAAGACCGGTCCTTGTCTCTGGGTGTGGAGGGGGAGATGGAGAAGGTGCAGGGCTATTATTTAAATCTATACAAAGCAGGGTTCACACCTGGCCAGTGCCCTGCCCTTCAGAGCACAGAGTGTGTGCGGAGTCTCTTCTTAAGACAGGGACAAGTGCTAGGTGCTAGGTGGGCGGAGGCAGGATGCAGTGTGTACCCAGGGCAGCACACAGCAGCGCACATGCACATAGGCACACACGCGTGCACACACCCACACCCTGGCATTGCCCTGCTCCACACAGAGAGCTTGGCTGAAGCAGCAGCTCCTTGGCCCCCACAGCCCTGCTGGCCCCAGGCCCGGAATGCGGGTGACCCGGGGCGGTCAGCAGCGCCCACCCCAGCTGGCGGCTGGCAGTCAGGGCCGCCCGCTGAGCCCGGGGCCTCTGCCCGAATTAACTCCCCGCCGGGGTAATTCTTCTCCAGCCTTTTTTTCTGGCCACCAAGTGGGCCTGCCACCACACTGCTGTTTTTCATCTTGTTAATTGAGTCATTTATTTCGTTAAAAGGTGAAACTTTATCAGGGTTTGCGTGCCAAGTGTGAGAAAATGTATTTAATGATATATCAAATGGCCGCAGCTTCGGGGGCCTCTCAATTTAGAAGCGGTGCAGCTGGGGGTCAAAGGGGAGGCAGGATGGAGCCCAGCCCACGCAATTAGATTATGTTGATTAAAAGAAAGCGTCCCAAATTCCTTCATGGGTCACAACTCCTCGAGCGCGCACAGGAGCATGCTCCTCTGTCCAGAATAGCACCTGCGATCAGAGCACCGTGGGGCTTGTATCCTGTTCGTTTCTGTGCCCACGACCTCTGTGTGACTGTCATACCTGAACCCCAAGACTCCCCCTTAGTCTGGGCTCGCTGGCATCTGGCCTCCCTGTTCCCCAGGCCTCTCAGTAAAGGATACTGAAGACCAGCAGGCCAGCCCCGCCCGCTCCTGCTCAGCTCCGCCCACTCCTCCTGGGCCCCGCCCCTTTCTCCCCACCCCACCCCATCTCCCCTGCACACTGAGGCAGCAGAGACCCTTCTAAAGCCCAGAGCTCCTCAGGTCCTTCCTCTTCCCTATCCCACTGGCAAAGCCCAAGTCTCCAGGCAGAAGTCCAAGACATTCCCGCTGAGCCCTGTTGCCCCCTCCTCGCGGCTCCATCCAACTCTGCTGTCCCAGGGCAGCCAGTGGTTGAGTACTGGTTGGCTGGCTTCCGGATGGGAACGCAAGTGGCCACAAGGGTATGGCCATGTCAGCTGTTCTCACGGGAGCCCTCTCCGCAGCACCTGGGCGGGGAAGGCAGGAGGGAGGATGCGTCCCAGGGCTCATGATGCTCTCTGTGGAGCATGTAAGACCAAGCACACAGCACCGAACTCGGGTGCTAGGCTTCGGCAAGGAGCTGAAAAGGTTGGCCACAGGGTCTCCCTTCCAGGACAAAAAGGGTAAGCCGAAGTCACACAGGGCTGTGAGTTTCAGCAAGCCCCCAGCCCTACAACCTCCAGTACCAGCACCAGGGATGGGCAGGGTCTTCAGAGACTATCACCCTGCACTCCAGCCCTATTTCTGTCTATGAATCTTGGTGATTTCTGAGACATTCCTGGACACGGGGGGCTGGAGATTTACTTTCAAAAGGAGTCGGAAGATTAGGCTCAGGAAGACTTCAAACCAAGGGACCACGGTGGCCACAGTTACACTCAGCCATGGGCCGTGTGCCACGTGTACAAGGTATGATCACAAAACACACTGAATGTTTAAATTTTTATTACAGCAAAGTTACATTGTCATGAATCCCTTTCAAAACACCCCCTGTCTTTGAACAAGCTTGTTCCACTGTTCTGGCTGCTTTCTAGAGCAGTTCTCAAAGTCCTCTTCTATGGGAGTCTTTAATTGGGACATTGTGGCTTCCTGGATTCCTGAAGTGATTCTAAACACTTCCCTTTCGTGGCTGTGCAGTGTCTAATTCGGGGAGTAAGGCAGATGCAGATGCAGATGCAGATGCACTGTCGTGTTTTATAAGCCTGCCTTCCACCGGACAGCACGCAGCAGCAGCTACTGTATATGTTAATCACACCTCATAAAGACACACAGCCCTTAAGGCACCTGGAGTAGTGTGTGCAGCAACTGTGAGCAGTTGTGATGCTTTCTGCTCTCCAGTCTGCAGTCCCTGTTCTGTGTCCCCAGGTGCTCCTATGGTGTCCAGGCTTCCCTCCACGCTGAATTGCAAATGGCAGCGGGTTTCTCTGACTCTGAACCGCATGTCTTCTTTCTCCCTTCCTCCCTCCTCCCTGTCTGGCCTGGCATTGGGCCCACAGGCCCCCAAAACACATGTGCTAAAGCAAGGAAGGACGGGACAAGGACTTGTCTGCACTTGGCCATGTGACCTCTCCTCTGCTCATGTCTTACACCCCCGGAATGGTGGAAGGCTTCGCCCTCACCCTTACTGATGAGCCCCACAGTCTTTAGTGGATGAATTCCACAGCTGCTCATGAGACTCAGCTCCTGAAGCCCCTGACCAGACATGTGACCCTCTCAGAACCCCACCTAAAGTCTCCTCTCCTGGCCATTTCTAGGGGAAGCAAAGGGTGGCCACTGTTTACTGAGGACATTCATGGAATCGTGAAATTCGGTGGCTGTGTTAATCAGATTCCCATCCTTGTCACAAGTACCTGAAATAAATCAATTGAAAAGGATGAAAGGCTTGCTCTAGCTTACGGGTTCAGAGGTCTTACTGGCTGGTGACTTTGCCCTGTCATTTTGCGCCTGGAGTGACAATGGCACACTGTGGCAGGAGCACCTGACAGGACAGGTCTGTCCACCTCATGCAGACTGGGAAGCAGAGAGAGATAGGAAGGGACTAGGGCCCCCAACACCCCCAAGGGCTGACCCCAATGTCCTCACTTCCTTGCTGTACATGCTACCTCTTCAGGGCCCCACCACTGGCCAGGAGCCAAGGCTTCGACACACAGCATCTGAGGGTACTCATGATCCAAGCCACGAGAGAAGCAGCAGCTCTTTCCAGAGGGGAGACAGGCATGGTGGACATCCAGGTGGCTCCTGTGGGCTGATGCACAGCTGGGCAGCAGCAGAGCTGGGCTTCTGAGCCAGGTCCGAGGGCATGCAGCCGCCTTTCCCTCTGAGCTTGCCAGCTTGCAGGTGTCAGGGTTGTCACCTGGTGAGGTCCAAGATGCTGGAGGAGGGAGGGTGGCCACCTCGCCCCGTCCCTGGGCTCCCTCTATTCTAAAGACAGTCATCAGATTTTGTCCCACCTAACCCAGGATTATCTCATCTCAGATCCTTATCTCAGTTACATCTGCCAAGAACCATATTCTAAATAATGTCACCACAGAGGTTCTGGGGGACATATCTTTTGAAAGGGGTCGCCACTCAACCCACTCCCCAGCTCTGACCCCTTTCTCCCCACGGCAAGGACTATGATGAGGTGTCTGTCGGTGGGAAGACAAGTGTCAGCAATTTCTGAGCTCACTCACATGTCCGAAATCTCCCTGCGAGTGTGGGAGCTGAGGCCATGTGACTGGAGGTGGCACAGCAGGTGCCTGTTTTCACAAAGCACATTCTCCAGTGTTTCCCAAGATGCCTAGCACCCGCGTGGGTGAGGTCCTCCATGCTCAAAGTCTAGACCACCGCTCTGCTGAGGCAGAGGCGCCTTCACAGTGCCCTCTCAGTGCCGTTCCTGTGGGTCCCTCCACTGTCCCTGCCCTGGGTACCCACACCCCCCAGTCACCTGCCCATTGAGCTCTTGTCCTTGTGTCTGTGTGAGTGCTTTCCTTTCCCAGAGCTCCTGGCTCTGTGGGGACCAGGTGGGACACATGCCTGAGTCACCCCTGTGCCCCTACCCACCACCTCCCTTGGGCATGCAGGGCCTCTTACACCATTAGGCTGGGTTAGCACCCAAGGCCCATGTTTCCTTGGCATTTGCAACCTGATTAATGTTAGATGGGAAGAGAAAAATAAGAACGGACGTTTGTGGTCACACTGGTAGGAATCACAGAACAAGCTGAAACCCCACATTTCCCACAAAGGCGCCCGGAGGCCCTACTGGGAAGCATCCTCCTGGGGTCACAAGAGAAAGTGGCAGCATGGTGAGAAATGTGACCCAGCACTGAGTCCTGGCGCCCACTCCACCTCCTCGCTCAAGAGCAGAAGGCAGGAAACCCAAGGGGAAAGGTAGATGGCGCAGACCAGGGGCCAGCTCGCTTGGGGACGTCCATTCTGCAGTTGACAGATGCCTGGGTCTCTGTGGGCAAGAGCGGCAGGGCAGGTGGGCCTCACCTGCAGTAGGACTTGGGGGAACCCAAGAGTCATGGTGGGCAGAGATGCTCAGCTGTGGAAGGGAGATGCTCAGGGGCCACGTTAAAGTGTTTGCTCTGAATCCTAAACCACCAAACCACCAAGTGAATTTAAACAAGGGTGGGGCAGGACCAGATTTCTCTTTAAAAAAAAAAAACACAAAGTAAGTTGTATTAAAGAGAATTACAGCACTTAAACAGAACCAAGCTGTTTGGTGCCCAGGAGACCACCTCATTTCTGACACTAAATAACAGTTTGTGGGCCCATAAGCCCCCTCAATAGTCTGCTAGAAGGACTTAGAATTCTCTACAAATGGTCAGGCTGTTGGTTAGAGTTCATTGCAGCCAAACAATCCTAGGGAAGAGGGGCATGGAGCATTCTGAGACTTTCCAAACAGAGCTTCCGGTCGACCTCTCCCAAAGGACTCAAGGCCCAAACCCCTCCCCAGCACCCTCGGGTACGAGCATATGGGAAGTGCTGCCAAGAAGTGTCATTCACCCAAACCCTGCATCCAGAGTCTGTGCCGGGGTGGACCTCATAAGCTTGGTTGACTACATGTGTGGCTGACTTCAGCCACTCCAGAGTGCCCTGAGGCAAGGTGACCCTGTGTGATCCTAAGACTTCATTCCAGGTCACACGGTGGGTGTGGCCCAAAGTCTCCAGGCAGGAAAGACGGTCCTACGAGGTACAAGACTCCAAAAGCTTAGCCATCTCCTCCAAGATGCTGAGGACAAAGGCCAGCCTTCTCTGTAAACTCCACCGCACAAGAATGGAGGCGAAAGGTGGGGTAGAGGTGGGGACCCCACATGAAACCCTCCCTTGTTTAAGTCCACTGGGTGATGTGGTGATTTAAGATGCACAGCCCCCAAGAAAGACCGAGACAGCCATCTTAGGACAGGCACTGATGGTGGAGAGTCGGAAGGGCTGGTTGGCGTCACTGGGGATAAGAAAATTCAGGGGGTGATTCCCCTCCAGCTGGGATGGGGTAACAAGGATCGAACTTACCATGAGACCTTAGAAAATCAATATAACAGGGCAGGTGCAGAATAGACATCTACTTCTCACAAGTGTTCAAGACACTGACCAGTTGGCCATCAGGCAATGGAGAGCGAGCCCAGAGAGGTGGGAAACAGATGCAGTTGCTCTCTAACTGTGCTGGGTTTTTGCCTTGAGGATTTTCAGAACTGTTGCTGAGGTGCAGCTGAGAACAAAGAACAAGGTTTCCAGAACAGAGAGAAGAAAGCTGAGGGAAAGAGAGTTGGAAGGAGCAGCGGAGGCTGCCCAGAACGCCCATGTGTGGGAGGGAGCTGCCCAAGACTAGGAAGGAACCAACCAGCTGGATCAAAGGGAAGAGGACCCGAGCTCATACAGGGTGGGATGGTCCCTGCTCCAACACCGACCTGGAGAGAGTGGACCTAGGGGTGTCCCGTACAGCTCAGGCTGTGGCTCCACAGAGGGGAACAATTCACCTTACAGAAAACACTGCTCTTGTTCTGCCTGACACAGCTCAAACACAAGACTTGGAAAACTGCTCTCACGTAAATTCATTATGCCACATAACAAAGCTCAAGCACATAAAAATGCAAAACCACCCAGCACAATAAAATTTGCAATGTCTGGCCTTCAAGCAAAAATTATCAGATATGTAGCAGAAAAATCTGATGGACAGGAAACATAAAGCGGAACTTTCAGTAGCAGGCACTGTACTGCCTAAGGAGAGTCCACTGCATTGTTCTACCAACAGGTGAGATGCTGGAGGGGAAATTAGTGGATTTAAAGGCATGAAATAGAAATTACCCACAATGAAACATGGAAAGAAAACAAAATTAATGAACAGAGCACCAAGGAGATGTATGACAGCTTCAAGAGGCCTAAGAGAGAAGAAATTGGAGGCCCAGAAGATGAGGGGAGAGTGGACAGGAATAAATATTTGATAGAACGCTGGCTGAAATGTTTCTACAGAGTTGAGAACTATCATACCAGGGACCCGAGGCACTCAGTGAACCCTAAGCAAAAGATGAGCAGAACTACAGCCAGAGAGGTCATCAAGTTGCTCAAAATCAGCGCGTTAACAGGTAGCACATTCCTGTAACCCCAGCACTCTGGGATGATGAGGCAGGAGGATCCCATGTTGGAGCCCAGCCTTACACAACCTAGCAGTGACCCTTTGTCTTATAAGGAAAAATCAGAAAGGGCTGGGAATGTAGCTTGCATAACGTCTTGGGTTCAATCCCTAGTACAAAAGAAAGGGAAGTAGGGAGGAAGGGAGGGAGGGAGAGAAGGAAAGGAGAAAGGCCAGGAGGAAAGGAGGAAGACAGGGAGGAAAGGAGGAAGGAAACATCTTAAAAACCAGTAAGAGAAAAAAAGTCACATTACAAACAAAAGTTTAAAGGCAAGGATGATACCACCTTTCTCATCAGAATCAAGGCAGATTGGAAGGTGGCAGAGCAGAGTCTCTAAAACACTGAGAAGCAAAAGGAAAAACGCCTTTCAAAATGAAGGCAGAAAGACCCCGCCAGACACAGAGAAGCTGCAGCACGGGTCTCCAGCGGGTGTGCAGTGCAGCCCTTCAGGCAGAAGAAAAAGCACACCAAACGGAAGCATGGATTTGAACAAGAAGTAAGAGCAGCGGGAATGGTAACCGCATGGAGAAATACATGATGCTTTTCTCATTATTCAACTCTCTTGAGAAATAGTTTGTTATTTAAACAGTGATGATGATGTAACATCAGATTCACAACACGCGAAAAGTCAAATGAGTAATGGTGCGGAGGTCTGCGGGAAGAAACAGCAGGCCAGAGCTGTGAAGTTCTCACGCTACCCTTGAGTGATAACAAATCACTTCAGTGTGGGCTGTGATGAGTTAAAAAAGATTAAAATTACAAAATAATTTTATTTAATAATTCACGAGGGATCGAGCATAATCATAAAAAATACACTCTCGATCCAAAATAAGGGAGAATGAAAAGAGGGGCAACCGATTGCACAAGTAGAAAAATAAAATAATCCTATGACCAATTTAAACCTAATCATATAGACATTACATTAAATAAAAATGGTCTTTCACCAATGGAGGGATAAGAAAGCCTCAGATAATTAATAATGCTAAAAAAAAGTCAGATATTCCTATAGGAAAAATGACCTCGATTCATAGCTCATATCAATATACAAAAACTAGCTCCAAACATCATGAACCTAGGCATGAAACTTAAGTCATAAATCTTCTAGAAGAAAATGTAGGGAAAGAGTCTCCATGACTGTGGTTTTGCTATCCCTCCACATTTTCTCAGACCATTCTTTCTACTTGGATTAGTGTTCCCTTCAAATTTATGGGTAAATAAGAATCACGTGAATGATTGTTTTTATTTTTTCTTTATTTTTAAAAGTATAAAAACAAACAAAGAAAAACAACAACAAAAAAGGAAAACATTAACAAAAAGACACAAAATAGCACAAGAGCAGTACAATCAAAATTAAATTATAGACAAAGCAACAGGGAATTACCAATGGTTGCTGCACTACACACTGATAACTTCAAAGTGTATGCTCCTGAAATCACATATAGACATACAATCTTGATCAAACAATCATGAACTGTTCCTTACCATAAAGCAACACAGGCCAACAGTGGCACCATATTAGCCATCCTGCATATATACACATATATACATATTTGTCCCTTTCTTCCTTCTCTTTCTCTCCTCATCCCACTTGCTCCTTACTTTTGAACAGATTCCTTTCATACCTCTTAATTTATATTCCCACTTTCAGATTCTTACACCAGTGGTACAATTCGTTGCCTGCACATGAACCCCTGATTTATTTCACTTATGAGTATGGTGTCTAATTGTGACCATTTGCCTACAAAAGCTCAAATCTATCCCTGTTCGTAGCTGAGTTCCATTATATAAAAATGCCACATTTTTTTAATCCAGTCCTCTGTGGAAGGACATTTGGGTTGCTTCCACAATTTAGCTATTACAAATTGTGCTGCTATAAACATAGGTGCACATATATCGTGGTGATATAACATTTTCAGATCTTCTGGGAAAATACCCAGAAGAGGAATAGCTGGGTTGAATGGGACCTCTAAACCAAGTTTTCTAAGGAATCTACAAACCGATCTCCACAGTGGTTTCACCAGTCTGCATTCCCACCAACAGTGCAGAAGAGTTCTTATTTCTCCACAGCCT
Organism: Dinomys branickii; assembly: GCA_004027595.1. Taxonomy (NCBI): domain Eukaryota; kingdom Metazoa; phylum Chordata; class Mammalia; order Rodentia; family Dinomyidae; genus Dinomys; species Dinomys branickii. The sequence goes on along the minus strand of PVLD010001017.1, from coordinate 43,104 downwards.
CGCCAGCATGTGTTATTGGATGATTTCTTAATGCTGGCCAATCTTACTGGGGTGAGATGAAATCTCAATGTTGTTTTTATTTGCATTTCTCAAATGACTAAAGAAGTAGAACATTTTCTCATATATTTATTTGCCATTTGTATTTCTTTATCTGAGAAGTGTGTATTCATCTCAGATGCCCATTTCTGGATTGGGTCTTTGAATTTGAACAGATTCAGGTTTTTTAATTCTCTGTATGTTCTAGATAGAAGACCTTTGTCTAAGCGACAGCCAGCTAGAATTTTTTTCCCAATTTGTGGGTTTTCTTTTCACTTTGCTGGTGATTTCCTTAGATGTGCAAAAACTTTTCAGTAAGATGAGGTCCCAGTTATTGATTCTTTGAAGTGTCGCCCTTGCAGTTTGATTTTTGTTCATGAACTCTCTGCCTACTCCTATGCCTTCAACATTTTTACCTACTTTCTCTTCCAATAGATTTAGAGTTTCTGTTTTAATATTGAGATCTGTGATCCATTTTGACTTGAGTTTGATGCATGGTGATAGATTTGGGTCTATTTTCAGTCTTTGGCAAGAGGCAAGCCAATTTTTCCAGCACCATTTATTAAACAGGCTATCTTTTTTCCAGTGAGTTTGTTTGGCCTCTTTGTCAAATATTAGGTGGCTGAGTGTGTTTGTGGTTATGGCTGCATCTTCCAGTCTGTTCCATTGATCCTCAGGTCTGTTTTATAGCCAGTACCAGGTAGATTTTATTACAGTGGCTTTGGTTCTTTGAAAGGTTAAATAAAATTGATAAACCCCTAGCCAGCCTTATCAAAAAAGAAAGAATTCAAATTCATGCAATAAAGAATGAAAAGGATGAAATTACTATAGATCCCACAGAAATTCAAAAGATCATTAATACCTACTTTGAAAATCTTTACTCCCATAGGCTAGAAAACTCAAAAGAAATGGACAGATTCCTAGAAATATACAAACAAATAAAACTGAATCAGGAAGATACAAAAATCCTGAACAACCCAATATCAATTAATGAGATTTAAAATGTCATTAAAAACAGCAACAAAGAAATGCCCAGGCCCTGATGGATTCACAGCAGAATTCTATAAAACATTCAGTGAAGATTTAATGCTAACACTCTTCAAACTCTTCAATGAAATTGAAAAGAAAGCAATTCTCCCTTGCTCATTTCTGGAGGCAAGTAGTATACTGATACCAAAACCAGAGAAGGACCCAACTAAGAAAGAGAACTATAAGCCAATCTCCCTAATGAACATAGATGCAAAGATACTCAATAAAATACTAGCAAATAGAATGCAGCGAATCATAAGGAAAATTATACACCATGACCAGGTTGGATTTATTCAAGGAACGCAGGTATGGTTCAATATTCACAAATCAATTAATGTAATACATTGTATCAAAAGAGGCAAAGACAAAAATCACATGATCATCTCAATAGATGCAGAAAAAGCTTTTGATAAAGTCCAACATGCATTCATGTTAAAAACCCTAGAAAAAATAGGAATAGATGGCCTTTACCTCAATCTGATCAAAGCCATCTATGACAAACAAACAGCCAACATCATACTAAATGGGCAAAAACTGAAGCTTTCACTTTAAACTCAGGAACAAGACAAGGATGTCCACTGTCACCGCTCCTATTCAACATAGTTCTGGAAGTATTAGCCAGAACAATTAGACAAGATAGAGAAATAAAAGGAATAAGGATAGGAAAGGAAGAAGTAAAACTATCACTATTTGCAGATGACATGATTCTTTACATGGAAGACCCCAAAAACTGCACAAGAAGACTCCTTCGATTAATAGACAAATTCAGCAGACTAGCTGGAAACAAAGTCAACACCCAAAAATCAATCACATTCTTATACACAAACAACAAACAGTCTGAGAGAGAAATTAAGGAAACCATACCTTTTACAATAGCATCCAAGAAACTGAAATATTTAGGAATCAATCTAACAAAGGATGTAAAAGATTTATTCAGTGAAAACTACAGTACTCTGAAAAAAGAGATTGAAGAGGATTTCAATAAATGGAAAAACATTCCCTCCTCATGGTTAGGAAGAACCAACACTGTGAAAATGGCCATACTACCAAAATTGTTATACTGATTTAATGCAATTCGCATTAAACTACCACTAACATACATCACAGATCTAGAGAAAACATGCCTTAAATTCATCTGGAACCAGAAGAGACCCAGAACAGCAAAAGCAATCCTGGGCAACAAGGACAAGTCAGGTGGAATCACAATCCCTGACTTGAAATTATACTACAAATGATTGTTTTTAAAACCATAACATTTTAAGACCCAAATCAAAGATGGCCTCTTCCACATTCTCTGAGATTTCAGGTAGAATTTATCTCTCTGGTTTTGAATTTCCCAATCCGTTCTAAGTTTTCAGCATTTCTTCTTGAATTTCCAGAATTTTTGGTCTAAATATTGGTGTTCTACCTTTCCTAGAAGATACAGAGCTTCCTGAAGGTAGACAGCAGGTCTAACTGATATTCTAATTTCTCAGTATGCCTAGGGAGGTATCTGGCACAGCAACTCCATGACTAACATTCACCAAGGCTTCCTGTGTACCAGGCAAGGGGTCGGGATGGCAAACTTGCCACTGATCTTCTGCTGGAATCTAAAGAACTGGAAGCAGCTGATAGATGAGCCAGTACAAGTACAGCACTTGAAAACTCAGTGTGAATGCAAATCACTGACGCTACCATTAGCCAATGAGAAGTGAGCAGTACAAATATGGGTGGTCCCGCCTCCTGCATCCTGCATCGCACATCACCCCACATCCCATATCCCAGAACCCACAAGAGCCAATGTCTGTGCGTAATGGAATTATTTGATAGCTCCAACACTGCACTGGTCATTGTCATAATTATTTTCATTTTTTAATCTTCCCTTTAGCTGTTGCCAAATAAGAGCCTGGCCTCAATTCTAGCATTCCTTGATTTTTAAAATTTATGTTTTATGATAAATTTACATCCAGGGAGGTTTTGAAAAAGCTGCTTTTAAGTTCAGGGAGAATTGTTCTGCTATCAAGCAGCTTCCCTAGCAGCCCTAAACACCCATTTTCAATAGAGCCTGTGATTCCGACAGGGGGAAAGCCCCAGAACTGGCACCAGTGACTTCACCCATTCTGTGACATCTGAATGTGCCAGGTGTCTGGGACACCTGGGGTGGCTGCAGAAACTCCACCCTGTGCACCACCCAGCAAAACCTCTGTCACTCTGGAGTGCTGTGCACACAGAGGAAAGCACCCAACCTAGACTTGAGCGAAAAAGGGAAGACTTCCCGGAGAAGGACATAGTAAGTTAGAAACTAAAGGAAGTCTATCATCTAAACAGAAAGAGTGCAGCGCATTTTGGGCAGCGCAGTGCATTCTGGGCAGAAGCCTAAATGCAAAGAGCAGAAGGCTGTGTCCAGTCCTTGCAAGGAGGACAGGGTAACTGGAAAGAAGCGTCAGGGAGCAGGAGTGGGACCATCTGGGACAGGAAGCTGGTAGGAGCCAGGAGCCAGAGCTTAGCCTTTAACTCTACGTCAGTGGCAGATAATGAAAGTCTCCACAGATGGAGACTACCACAAAGCTAAACACCTTGGACAGGACCTCTGATTCTGGCTGCCCTAAGTAGGAGGGGTTCAGTAGACCCCACCCATGTCCACAGATCCAGTTTGCAGGTGGCCATAGTGCATGGTGGTGTTGACTGAAAAGTGCCGTGACAATCATCAGTCCTCAAAGAGGAGAATGTTACGTTACAGACTGGGAGAAAATGCTGGGAAACCGAGTCATGGTGTGCCATGAGAACTGGGGCCAGGGTGGTTGGGGGGGCTCCCCAAAGAAGAAATGTTGGTGTGGGGAGCATAAAGACAGGATTAGATGAGGAGAAAGGCTTCCGGCAGAGGGAGCTGTTCTGGGACCATGGCACTGCCCCCGGCTCCTCCCCAGGGCCTGCCATTGCTGATGAAACACACTGGTTTGGTTTTCCACTAAATCTCAAGCCTTGTGAGTCCAGGGCCTAGGGGCATTTGGTGTTGTTGGCTTTGGTGTTTTCTCTCTGCCTTCTTCCCATTGTCTGGCACGTGGTGGCTACTCAACGGCTGCAGACAGTCACATGAACAAAGTACAAGTCTCTACTTTAGCACTATGGCATTTGGGGCTGGGTGCCTTTTGTTGTAGGAATTATCCTGCACTAATAGGAGGTTTAGCAACATCTCATTCTACCTACTAGACACGTGTACACACACACACACACACACACACACCCCTAACCCAGTGTGACAATCAGAAATGTCTCCAAGATTCAACAAAAATTTCCTAAAAGAAACAGTTACCAGCTGAGGACACAGGATCAGTCCAAGGTTCCCCTTTCCAAGCAGGGAAGTTAAGACACAGAGATCCCCTGAAGGCCAGGCTTTTCGTTCTTCCTCCCTGGAGGACTTGAGCAACAAGTGGACAGCAGAAGGGTGACAGCAGACACAGAAAGGAAATGCACCTCCACAACACGCAGGTTTCCTTCACTTTGCTCTCTGCCATCACCAGCTTTGTGACCGCCGGACTGTACACTCACCTTGTAAACCAGGCAGGAGGTCACTCCCCCAGGGATGCTCCAGGGCCTCCTGGCCACTCTGAGTGTCTCCCAAGTGTCACTGAGGGACAGGAGCCCCACCGTGGTGCCCAAGGGAGGAAGGCATCCACAGCCCTGCCTTGCAAGTCTCAGCAAATTCTAGGCATACACTATGGGATGTTCTCAGAGCAGAGATTTCAAAACTAGGAGAGAAGACACAGCCCAATGGTTAGGAGTAGAGATGTGAGCCCAGTTTGCATGCATTTTCATCCTGGCATTGCCACCTGCTAGCAGCAGAAGTCTGGCTAAATCACACAGCTTCTCCGAGTCTCCATTTCCTAGAAGTGAATGTTTCAAAAAAATTGTGTTTTTTGAATGGGCATAATTACCGCGCCCTGCCCCTTGAGCTAATTGTGAAGAGACTTGAACACAATGGGGACCATGCACAGAGCACACACATGTGTGCCACCCATTATTATTGCTGCCTGGATGCACACAGGGGTCAGGGGAGTCCCTGAAAGATCTAAAATGTTTTCTGAATGATAAAGAGGCAGTGAGACACGTTGGGCTTAGGATGATCTCTGTCGCAAGTTGAGGAGAAGCCTGCTGAGGAGAAGCCTGGTCTGCCTTCTGACTTTAGTGTCCTTCTGACATTGAAGGGTCCTCCAGTAATGCACTCTTTATGTTGCCCCAAAATTCATATGATGAAATCCTAACTCCTAATGTGATGGTGTTGGAAAGCAGAGCTTTTGGGGGGCCTCTGCTCTCAGGAGTGGGATTAGTGCCCTCAATAAAGGGACCTCAGTGCAATCTCTCACCCTGTTAACCATGTGAGGCTACAGAGAGGAGGCCCTGTCCAGATGCCAGGTTGACCAACACCTTGATCCTGGACTTCTCAGCTTCCCAAACTATAAGAAACAAATTTCTTCTCTTGTAATCCATCCAGTCCATGGTATGTCATTATAGCAGCTGGAACATACTAAGCCAGCTCCCAAGATTACTCATCAAAGCTATAGTAAGGGTCTGCTTACACCAGCATGTTCTGAACATTTTTACAGTAAGAAACATATCATATAGTGCAGTAAAATCATCTATGCACACATACACAGTTGAACTGAAAATTTTCAAAACAATCCTTACCTTTATTACATGCAATGCACTCTGATACATTTGATTCTCTTTTATTTAATTTTTTGCAGCCCACTAAGATGATCTCATGATCCACTAATGAGTCATGAACTTCTATTAGAAAAATATTGAATTTTAGAAGAAGTGGGGGAGTAGTTGGTAAAAGCATAGGAAGATAGTCAAGCATGAGTTTTTAGATTAGCATGATGAGTAATGTTCCAATTAAATGTTACTGCCTAACAAGTAACTCTAACACTTGGTGGCTTAAGCCAACCACTAACTCTCAAATTCTTTGAGGACTGATGCAAGCAGCTCAGCTTCTCTCTTGGGTCCAGCTGGGCCCCAGCCATGTGAGAGCTCCAATGGCTGGACATCCAAGATGGCACCCTCAGATGGCACAAAGTCAGCACTGGCTGTCAACTATGTGCTCTACGCACATCTTCTCCCTGCAGCTAGGATCTCTCCAATATGGCAGCTGTGTGCAGACTCACAATAAACCCATACAAATCTACAAAAAGACCAGAATTACAAGTTACCAGGCCACTACGGGCCATATGTGTAGCAGGCGCTTCTGCCACAGCCTCCATCAAAGCAGTCACGCAACACCATCCTAGACTCAAAGGGGTGGAGAAATAGACTCCACACTGAAAGACGGCAAAGCCACATTGCAGAAGAACTGGTGGAAAGGGGGACATGGTTGTGTCCCTCTTGGGAAAACACAATCTGTTGCAACTGATGATAGGACAAACTTGTCACCCAGCTCTCTCTGTGGCATTGGGAGATCACACCACCTGTCCTTTTGCTCATCAGTAGAACAAAAGGATACATGAAATGGGTCAAAAGACCACCCATCTCCAAAGTTCTACATTCAGGCTGAAGCTCAGGAGCACAGTAGGGCCTCTAATACTTCATGCACTTGACATAGGGTAAAATCAGCCATGCTGACTCTCTTCAAATCTCGCTTTTTATTCTTGATAAGCCCTGGGTATTCCCCATCAGTTTTAGAGTTAAGACAATTGACCTCTTCTTCCTTCTTCCAGCCTGGCAGAGTCTCCTGATGGGGGTCGCACACAGGCTGTACATGCTTTTCACTCTCAGTGCTAAAAGACACGCACCAGATTCTCCGTGGAGGCTCCATGCAGCGAACAGTCGCAGCAGGCAGGGTAGCTCTTCCACACACCCATCTTGCACCAACCCCACAGGAAAGAAGCAAAACCCACCAGAGGCCTCATTTTGTCAGGCTCTGGGAAGTGGAAAAGAGACGCAGCAACATGAGCTACCAAAAAGAGCAGATCTGCCAGTCTTCGAGATCAGTTCCAAGTAAAACCCGAAGGGCCGCTTCCAGAGGGTGCCGTCTTTCTTGGCCACTGTACCAAGAAGGTATAGGCACTGTAGAATTAAATCTGTTCTTTCTCCTCGGATCCAATCGATAATCCTTCTTTCTTGCCTCTTTTTCCTTTTTTTTTTTTTCTTTTTTTTTTTTGTCCTGGAGATGCAACCTACTTACCTGGCACATAAAATACTCTTACGATGACACTCAGGCTTTAGAGATTTACATGAGAATCAGCTAACCTTATTTTAGCCCAATGTGGAGGGTAAGCTGTGCATGGAGGGAACTCTGGGCTTATTCCCCAGATAAGTCATTTATTTCCTTCCTCAAAGAAAAATCCAATATCCTGAGATCAGATGCATATTGAAGCTTTGGCAGAAAAGAGCCAGACGGAAGTGGGGGAGCTGGATTAACATGTTCAAATCAGCCTCTCCCCGCAGGGTGATCTGTGGGGTTAACGGGAGCCTTTGTGGAGGAAAGTTCCTCGCTGGGCAGGAGGGGTGCCTCTGACTTGTCATTCCCGCCAAGGACACACAGTACCCTGGACAGGGTCAGTTTCCCTCTTTGGCCTTAACTTAGTGTCCCTAAGCAACGCACACAAGAGCTTAGTCCACCTGGCTGCAGGGGTCTAGGGTCAGACAGAGATGGGCAGCAGCTCCATAGCGGCCAGTCCTGGGTGCCAATGGCCAACAGGCTGTAGGACATGTGTGATGTTTTTTCACCACCCAAATACACTCAGTAAAAATTTTCACACTGTGAGGAAGGTAACAAATGCACTTAAACTTCTCTCCCCCTTTTTCGGAGACTAATTTTAAATCAATCAGCAACCCTCTCGCAAGAAACAAATAGGGAGAGGCTGCTCCATCCGAGGAGGTGGGGTCCCGCATGACCTCGCCTTATCAGCCTCTGGGTTCTCACCTAGATTGCGTCCTCTGGTACAAAGACAACCACCCCCACTCATGCCCAGCTCCCAGAGAAAAGCCATCTTATACCTGGCACATTCCTAGCAGCTGGCTCAAAGCAAGAGGAATGCAGCTACTGCAAAGGCACTTGAGAGATGGGTCCTGGGGCTCAGGGACACTTTGAGTTGTTGGCCACCCCAGAGCTGGCAGCAGTGAAGCGAGGAATCTGCCCGAGTCCTCTTGCAGCCTGCAGGAGTGCGTGTGCAAGAGGAAAACAGCAGCCATAGACAACGCCTTACCCCAAGTTGGGCACAGCCTAACAATCCCACAATCGCTGGATTTGGCTCTCACAATTCACGGGTGGGGAGCTGTCCTGACTGCCACTGCACAGAAGAAGAAATAAAGTGCAAAGAATTCACCATCATCCCAGGCCATGCCAAAGCTAGACTTTGAACCCTTCCCCATCTGCCCCCAGAGTCATGGGGTCCCACCACCCCATCCCCAGCCCTTTCCATTATGCTCTAAGAAATCTAGGGTACCTTGGCCAAACCTCCAGGGGACCCTCTGGTGGAACATTGGGGGTCCATTCTCAGGGACACTGCCCCAGGGAGGAGCTGCTGCCCCAGCTCTCAGCTCTGTAAGTATCAGGCATGGCCTTCCTACGCCAAGCCCCAGCCAAGACCTGGCAGAGTGTGGTACAGAGGCCACCAGTGGACAGCCAAGGTGAGCAGTCTGTGCTCTGCTGCCTTCAAAGGCTTGGCCATGGTGTGGTCCACCTGCACACGTGCAGAGGTCACTGCCTCATGTGTCTGAGGTTACTCCCATGTGTGTCACACCCATGCATATCTTAAAGCTTCTCCCTCTGTCCATCTACCTCCTGGTCATGTCTTTCCCAGCTGCCCATCCCTAATGGACACCCTACATGCTGATGTCCGATACTCCATGCTTCAAGAGACTGAGCCAGGCTCCTAGCGCCAACACCTATGCTAAGTAGCAGGTGACAAGAGAGGGTCAGGGAGCCTGTCACAGACGGCTCCTGGCTTGGTTGACTGTTGAGCTCTCATTAGGGTGAGCTGTCTGGTGGCAGGCAAGTAGTAGTCAGGAATGCACCAGCCAGCATGCTTCTTAGGGCTTCGGGAAAAGAAGAACCATGTCAAGGTGGATGGCTCTGCTGAGCATCACCAAGATACACATAATCTGGAAACTGAGTAGCTCCCAAATGAAAACCCAGCGGGGGGCTGAGGTCTGCCCTGGAGTCTTGGCAAGCAGCCTGTCTGCCCTGCTGCAGGAGTACAAGGAAAGCAGGGGCTTGAACAAGGACCTGAGAGTAAGATGTCCAGCACCAGAAAAGCTGGTCTCAGCCAAGGCACACCTGCTGTCCTGGGTGCAGACCTGCCTGGGAGCCAGTATGAGCCGATAATTACAACATAAAGCCTGGACTTCTCCAAACCCTCTGAGCCGGCATGTGGGATCCCCTGCCCTGCCCAAGTCTCTTGCTTGGAGAAAACACAGAGACCTCTTTCCTGCAAGACGGCAGGTGCCCTCACAATTTTCACCTCCTCTGCATCCCCACAGGCTTTTGTCTAGGGCATCAGCACAGCTCTGCTGAGCCTCATAAAGGAGGGAAGGGGCTGTGCCCCGAAGAAGCTGCAAGACTGGCCAGGATGAACCAGCAGGAGCCCATTGGAAGAGCACTCACAGGGTGGGGAAGCCTTGGCAGGGAGACATCACGGATTTGGGGCACTCTTCTGAGATACAGGACTTAACATGCAATAGAAGGCTGGAGATGATTTGGGGCCCTTCCAGTGGCTACCGGGAGCCTGGACCAAGGAATGCCCAAGGGATGGGTGCTGAAATTCCAGGATGTCGAAAGCAGAGTGAGCAGAGACCCAGAGGCCAAGGGGGATGGACACACAGCAGCAGGCACATAATGTCAGGCCAGAAGGCCAATGGGTTGCCCAGTTGTGTCCCCAGGAGAGACCTGAGGGATGTACCACTTCCTAAGCTCCTGAGAGGCACCACAATGCTGGCCCTCCTCTGCCTGATGCAAGGCAAGGTCATGGCAGGCCTGGACTCCCCTGGAACAAGAAGTGTGACAGGTCTCCTAGCATCAGGCCAGGTGGTGGCTCTGCCACCATAAGAGCCAGGTGGGCACAATTATCAGACAAGTGGCAAGGGAGGAATGGGCAGCAGTAAACATGGACACTCTGTCCCAGAGCCACTGTCACTGTGCTCCCTTCTGCCTTGGTGCCGTTTGCCGAGTGTGAATGGCTGGGTACTGCAGGAAGCACCGTTTCCCTCCCAGAGCAATCACGTGCTGCTTGTGCAGCCAGATAAGTGAGAAGCAGCTCACCAGTGTCCACATGCCTCCATAAGGCACTGCAGATCAGCAACAGTGCAAGCCGCCGGTCAGTGGGAGTGGCTGGTGGTCGGCGGGAGCATCACAGGAGAGCCCTGGAGAGTAAAATAAAAGGGGCTGCGCCTGGTACCTCCCACCACAAAGAGGAAGCGTCTTGCCTCGCGGGTCTCGGAGCTCTGAGGGCAGCACATTCTCCACCAGCAGTACAGCTCAAGCCCAGCTGTCAGACGATACAGCAGCTGTCAAACTTGACCTCAGCACCCTGCCACTTGGGCCATAGAACTAGAAGAGCCCATGGTATTAGACAGATAAGCAATGGGAGATACGTAGTCACAGAAAGCCCCATCAGAGAATCCCAGCCAAGGGGCCCCTGGGCTCTGCAACAAAGCTGCGCCTCCCACAGCAGAGAATTAGGCACCTTTAGAAAAATCACTGCTTCTGTACCATGGAGCCAGCAGAAGATGAAAACCCTGGGCAGAGGCTAAAAGTAGTCATCTGTCCAGAACTGCCCATCTCATGCTAGGTCCTACTGTTCCCATGAAGACATAAGGTCAGGCAGGTGCAGCTGCAGCCATCATAAAATAGAACTGGTGCATCTGGGGTCACTTAGGAGCACAATCATTGGCCACGAGCAAACCACACTAACAGGTAGCCTGGGCCATCCTCACTGCAGCACAGCTGTGCCGGCCCCTCTCTCAGCTCATACCTGTGGCTGTGTGCAGGCAGCTGTGTGGGGAACCCCTATACCCTTCCTCAGGACAGACTTCCGTAGGCACAATGAGTCATTGTCTTGGTTACTTTTCTCTCACTGCTGGGACAACATACCCAACACCCAAAATTAAGGAAGGAGAGATCTGCTTAGCTCAGTTTGTGAAGATATCAGTCCGTAATCATCTGGCTCCAAGGCAGGGTGGCAGAAAACAGCAAAAGCAAGAGCACCAGGGGGAAAGCAAGCCTCCTTTCCTCCCTTACATTGAATGCCGGCTATCCACCCATGCCAACACCATCCCCTTGCCCTCCTCCTCCACAAGCTGAGGATGTTTACAAGGTAAGGACGCTGGCCTCTTGCTAAATCATTCAGTTAACCTTCTAAACTTCTCAAATTGAACCAATAAACAACATCTTAGAGAGGTAAGGGCATGGCTTTTTCACCCAAGATGTAGAACTGCTGAGCTACTTAGTTAAGCTTCTAGACTCCTCAGGTTGACACAACGTATCAACCATAACAATCCACCCCTTGTCAACTTGGCAACAAGACACATTTCTTTAAACCAGTTTCCAGATACAAAGACATTGTTCTTATCATTTCACAACTTGAACATTATCACACAGGTTTAACAACCCTTAAGAACCAGTCTTAAGTCTACTAACATTATATTACATTAGAATCATAACATTTCGCCCTTGCCCCCACAAAGATTCAAGCACATACCTCTATGCAAAAGACATTTAATCCATCTGCAAGAGTTGCCAAGGTCCTAATAATTCCAGCACTGCTGAAAAGTCCAAATCCCAAGTCTCCTCAGAGATGTAAAGCAAACTCTTTAGTTGCAAGCCCCTGTACAAATGAAAAGTTAAACACTTCTAGCATTCAATGGCACAAAATAAATGTTTTCATTCCAAACATTACAAACAGGGAAATACAAAAGAATGGGACCAAAGCAAGTCCAAAATCCAGCAGGGCAAACATTAAATCCTATAGTTCCATGTCCAGCATCTGAAGCAATCTGTGGCACATTGTGAGCTCCAGGGTGTTTGCATGACTGGTGGTTGTAGCTCCATGGCTTCTCTCTTACACCTGCTTTGCTCCCTCCTTGCAACTTCCTTAGATGATCCATGTTCCTGGATTTTCCAAACTTCTGAGGTCTCTACTGCACTTTAGGCTTCTCACTCACAGCTTCACAGGCTGCCCTCTCAGGGGCACACTGTCTGGCCTCTCAGGCCTTCTGAAATCAAGGTGGAAGACTCTTTAACCTCAGAACTCTTGCATTCTGCATACATATAAAACCTGTACTATGTGGATGATGTCAAGGTCTGCTGCCAGCTGGAGCAGTAACCAGGCTTTCCTCTCTTAGCTATAGGGGTCAAGTCTGGATCGCTGAGCACTTGGAACTCAATTCTGAGGGACAGCCGCTGCCACCATTCCAGAACATGGCACTCTGCTCTTTTCTTCCCAAAGCAAAGTCTTTCACCTTTGCGGTTTTGAGAATGCAAAGGGTAGAGAGTTGCTGCTTTTTGTAATGCCCTCAGGTTATCTTTTCAATTGTCCTGTTTCTCCTCAGCAATCAAGATCTCCTCTGTTCTATCTTTAGAGTTTACAGCTTTACTGGAGCTTCCTTTCTGGCCAAACTCACATTTTAAATCATCCTACTGAGCTCTTTGCTCTTGATTCTCAATATAAATCTGGCTTAAAGCCCCCAACAACAGCCATACCAAGCCTCAATATTCAACTACCTTGAAATTTCTTCTACCAGATTAATCAGTCTGCCACCCTTAATCTCATTCTCAGACAAAGTCTCTGGACATGAGCAAAATGCAGACAAACTTTCTGCCAACTCATAACACCCATGATCTAGAGTCCAGCACCTAATACAGTCCTTCTTCCCAGCAGAAACCTCACAAGCCTGATCTTTAACAGCAGGATTCCTATCAGCCTTCTGGTCTTCTGAGCTCTGACCAGAATCTCCCATACAGAACAGCTGAAGGTATTCTAGCACTTCTCTTTCAGGCAAAATCTCCAAACCTTTCCAAACTTCCTACAAGCCATTCCCAAGGGCTCTTGAACCACATGGTCCAATTCAGTTGTAGCAGTAACCCCACTCTTGGTACCAAATTCTGTCTTGGCTACTTATTTAAGCTTCTAGATTCCTCATATTGACACAATGTATCAACCATAACAGTCGTCCACGATGTCAGGGAGCAGGGGCATCTGGAGAATGGCCTAGACAGGGCTTACAAGGAAAAGTCTGAACAAGGAATCTGGGGACAAGGCTTTGGCAGAGGTGTGCAGCTGGACCTGTAGGACAGGTGAAAAGTGTGGAGGTCTTTGCATCACATGTTTGTTTGTCAATCTGAAAAAAAAGAGAAGCAAAGCAGAGGGAGATTACCAATCAATGATGACTTTTATCTGCAGGGAGCAGAGCACCACAGTGGGAACACATGTACCACAGAAAGCAATGGGCCTGTTCCAGCTATGGGCCTGAGGCAGAGGAATATTTAAAAGCAAAAACAAGGTAATGTGATCCTTGGCCTCGTGATGAATAGATACTTGGCAGCAGATGTCCTTACAAAAGTGCGGTGTACATGTATGTGGTTGTTGCAGCCTCTTTGTAAGTTCATGGTTGAGTAGAGTCTCCTGCGTCAGTGATCATGTAGAAGGACTCTTGCTTCAGGACCTCCCTGTTTTCTCGCCTTTTTTGTGAGAGTTGACACCAGTGACTGTATTTTGATTCTGGCAACTTTCACATTCCTTTCACACATGAGAACACCCACCATAACCATCAAGCACTGCTCTTCAGCAGTTCTCCAGGGAGCTGGGACAGCAGAGGCATGGCCAGACCTGGGGTCCACGAGGCTCTTCTAAGGACAGCTGAGAAGAAGAAGGTATGTGGGACTTCCACCAAGGACAGGGCTGTTATAGTTTGGGGGATAATTTGCAAGGGAAAACAATATAATACAGGACACATATTTTATAAAATTATTTGTAATAGTCACCCAAAGAATGATATACAAAAGAGTACAGGAAATCTGTCCCCACACAAAGACCAAGGAATCCAGCTGGGGGCCTGGATCCCACAGAAATGTCCTATTTGAGTCCAGCTGAAGACCTAGAGCTCATAACAGTGCCTCCCACAACTCCAAATGGGGGTCTAGAGCCCACAACAATATCTCGTGAAGGCCTGTTTCACAGATCTGTGCTGGGAAGGCCAAAGGTCAGGGGTAGGAAGTCTGTACCAGAAGGATGAAGGATCTGTGCTAGCAGGCTGAGGGATCTGCACTGGAGCCAGGAAGTGATGAGCAAAGTGAGAACCAGAGCTCCCCTGAAAAGTACCACAGCCATTCTCAGCAACAGTGAGGTCCCAAGTTCCTCTGATAGTGAAAGACAGAGTTCCCATCAGGAAAACCAAAGCAGCAAGCTTCTCCAGGAGACTGGCAGTGCACCATCTTCCCCTCCAGAGCCAGGAAGTGATGCTCAAAGTGATGACCAGAGCTCCCCTAAAGTGAACCGAAACCATTCTCAGTGACAACAAGGTCCTGAGCATCTCAGAGGATGAAAACAGCCAAGTTCACCATGAAAGCCAGCATGCCAAGCTCTTCCACCAGAACCAACAGCTTCTTACAACTTCCACCAGCTCCAACAGCCTTTCTCAGCTCCAAATAGCCTTACTTCTCCAGTTCTGCCTCTTATGCTGCTGGCAAAAATCTTCAGGTGAGCCTCCCACACTGAGCACCACGCTTACTCAGTTCAGCAGGGGGTTACAAGTTGACCATCAGTTGCCAATCCACTACAGGACCCCTTAGGGCCTCTGCCCACTTCTCCCCCCCCTTTCTCCCACCAGTATACACAGGTGTACACGCCCACACACACATGCATGCACACACCCACTGTGTGTGTCTCCCACCAGACTCACATCCGGTGACACAAGGACAATCCCAGGCTCACAGTGTGTGCTCCACAGACTTTTTCTGGAAGACAGTGTATGAAAACCTCTTCAGTGCTTTGTGTATAAGCATCTTGGAGTGTCTAGAGCTACACTGATTTTGGTTATAGGTGCCGTGTAGGAAGTTGCGAAGTCAGGTAAAATGAGTCCTTTTATTTTATTCTTTCCCTAGAATGATTCCAGCCACTGTGGTTCCTCTGCCTTTTCATAAAAAAAAATATAGAACACAAAATCTGTCTGGAAATTTGATAAGAATGTATCAAACCTCTTTATTGATTTGGGGAGAATTTATATCTTGATAGATTCCCCTGACAGACGACCACAGCACATCTCCAGTTATGTAGACCTCTTATTTCTTTCATCAGGATGTTGTAGTTTTCAGCACATAAGTTCTATAGATGTCATTTTAGATTTCTATTGCAATATTTTTGAGCACTAAAAATGGAATTGTGTTTGTAATTAATGGTACAATAAACAGTATTGTATGTTCCATTTATAATAGTATTTCTATTTTAAACAGATTTATGTAGGAAAATGTGAATTGATTTAAATAAGAATATTAAGTAAAAAGTAATGGACTCAGGTCACAGGCAGGGCAACAGCTGTCATGTGTGACACAGCATGAGAAGCACTGCAGGACCATCCTCAGGGTTTGGATCTAAAATGTTTCTGCAAGTCATACTCACTCAGAGCTGGGTTTTTCAGGAGGTGCTTGGACCAAGAAAGCTCTGACTTCACCCATGGACTGATCTATGCATGGGCTCATGATCTGAAGGCATTACTGATGTTGAGGGAAACAAGGGCCGAGCCTAGCTGAAGAGAGTGCGTCACAGGTTCACGTTCCTAAGATCTTTCCTCCTTTTCTGTTTCTGCCAGGCTGCCATGAGGGGAACAGTTTTTCTCCGCCCACTCCCATGATTTTCCTGCCTCACCCCCAGGCTCTTGAAGCCATGGAACCCCAGGAGCATGGATGGAAACCTCCAAAACCAAAACTAATCCTCCACCCTTTAAGCCGACTTTCTTCTATACTTGGCCACAGCAACAAAAGGCTGGTGACCCAGGGATATAGCTCGGCAGCACAAGCACTTGCGTGGCAAGCACAAGGTCCTGAGTCTGATTCCTGGTACCAATAAAAAAGGCTGATGAGCAACGTCATGGTGTCATGTACACTGTTGTGTTCCTCGCCAGGCTGGCCTTCCCACCTTCCTTTACTCATGAGGAAATCAAAGCTAAGACAGAAGAAGCACTTGTTCAAGATCTCGTAGAAAAGAAGAACCAGAACCAGCACACAAACCCAAGCCCACCTGCCCCAGAGTGTCTGCCAACTCCACTCTCCCCAAGACCCAGGAAGAAAATAGCAGGATGGTGACATGAGAGAAAGAATCAGAGAGGCCCTGGGACAGAAAGGTTGGAATCAACAGGAAGAAGGCAGATACTGGCTGCTGGCATTACTGGCTCCAGTGCACAGCTCCTTGGAGACTCTGGGGTGGCCTGGCAGGCCAAGTGCAGGTGGGGACTTGTCCTTTCGAGTCCCTGGCTTCCCGCAGGGCTGGTGTGACCCAAGGGGCTGGGCAGGGGAACCTACACGCCATTCCCTCCTACTGCCCACACCCAGCTCCTCTCTCCACTCAGCCATCCTCTTGTCTTTTGTTCAGGCAGCCTCATCAGATTTAATACCAGTCTCGCCCTCCCAGCAAGAGGCCTCATGACATCACCTCCCTCAGGGGAAGCTGGGAAAATGACCTTGCATATGATGAAAGAGGAGGAGGAATGTTACAAGCTGCCCCTGCTAATGTGCAGGCAATCGATAGCAGGTAGGGGTTCAGATCTCACCCGTGGAGCTGAGAGAAGGAGGCTGCTGCCCCATCCGTTTGTATAAATCACTCTAAAGGCCAGCCAACACTGAAGGGCACCGGTGCTAGAGCAGCCATTCACCAGACCCCTTCACCCTTTTTGAGGTCCCTGCTCCTCGTGGGAGCCATGGGCTTGTCACTGGCCTTGAGTGATGCACAGCTCTGTGACTAGGGTTGATGCCCCCACCCAATGGCAAAAGCCTGGTGGAATCCATGCACCAGGTCAAGGGTGCTTTCTAGGTACTCGGGAAGTAAGGAAGTGCTTTCACCCATACACATGTGTGCATATGCGCACACTCACACATACCGTCTTGTGCACAGGTGCAGAGATGGGAAGCCCACCTGAAGCCAAAACACAGGTGTGGAGCTCCTGCTCTGGAAACTACATCACACACTAGGCCAAAGGATGACTCAGGGCCTCTCCAGCATGCGGCGCCCTCCGCACCAGCTGGAGACTGCAGGTCTCTTCCTTCCCTGCCCAGCACCCTTTTATCTGTGGAGGGGACATTCTAAGAGCCCCGGAGTGTCATAGTACTGACCTGATGTGCAGTCATTCTTCCAAATCCATGGGTTCAAACAACCGTGAATTTAAAATATTCAGAAAAAAATGGAATCCAGCACACATGCGGAATCCCAGCACCCTGGGAAGCTGAGGCAGGGGACAGGGGCTGGATCTCAGCCTAAGCAATTTAGCAAATTAGCAAATCCGATCTCAAAAGTAAAAAAATTTAAAAAGGGCTGGGGATGGAGCGCCACGCTAGGGTCAATCTCCAAAACTACAAAAACAAACTAATTAATTAATTGTACCTGTACTGCACATATACAGGCTCATTCTTGTCATCATCCTCTAAACAACACTGTATGACAACCATCCTTGTCACATTTCATTGTATTAGGCCTTATAAGTAGAGATGATTTAAAGAATACAGGGATATGTATGTAGGTTACATGAGACTACTACACCATTTTACATCAGGAACTTGAGCATCTGCCGAAATCGTATCCACTGGAACTAATCCTCCACATTCCTATGATAAAGTTTAATTTATAAATTAGGTACAGGAAGAGATTACAACAATAACTAATGTAATCCCATAATCCCAGCACTCTGGGAGGCTGAGGCAGGAGGATCAAAAGTTTAAGCCCAGCCTCGGTGACTTAGTGATTTATCGAGATCCTGTCTTCAGATAAAAAAATAAAAAGGGCCAAAGGTGCAGTTCAGTGTGAAGGTCTCGTGTTAATTCCTCAGCACTGCCAAGAAAAAAAAAAAAAAAGAGGAAGAAGAAGAAGAGATAGGGAAGTATTTCCAGGAAGTAGATGGAGAAGGGCAAGGAGGGCAAGAAGGAGTGGGAGGACAGGGAGAGGGAGAAGGAGGAGGACGAACGGGAAAATCATTTCACCTTTGCGTGTAAAGGAGACACTTGGAGCTTCACTCGGGCATATCTGAAGGGGCAGCATGGCTGCGCCGGAGCTTGGAGGTCATTACTAGGGAAAATAATGCTCCCTTCAGCCCAGCATGAAGATGCCACAGCTGCCAACTGGGTAAGGGAGCCGGCAGTGAGTGAGTAAAGAACGGGGCTGTTCCTGGACACAGGGCACCTGCAGGACCAAGCCCCAGGCGCAGTCACAGTGTGGCATGGAATGAATCTGCACCAGGGCCCAACACGCTCCTTGTAAAACACCCCCAATCCCCAGGATGCAATTTAAAACCTGTGGGTTGTTTATTTCTGTCGTTTTCCACTTAGCATTTTCAGACTGCACTTGACTTCTGGAGATTCCAAGTGCAGAAAGTGACCCCACAGGTGAGGCAGGGCCCTGGAGTCATTTCCAGCTATTTCCCTATCAGAGAAAGAAGAGGCAGGCAGGTCCTGCGCCACCCAGATTTCAGGGACAGCTCCAAGCCGGAGACCCTTCCCTCCTGTCATCCCCGCCACTCTCCACCAGCCTCGTGCAAGATGCTACCCCTCACGGAAGCAGGACAGCAGCTCTTGCAGAGCCCCAAGCTGTTAGTAGGAGTAATGGTTTCAAATGTGGCTTGGGGATATTTTATGCCTGAGGGCAGAGGTGGTCCTTGGAGGAGCATTAAGGACTCGCATCCCAGCCCCTTTTAGGAAAGAAAGCTGGAAATGGCTCACAGCCTCATGTGCCTCGGCCACAGCTGCTTCTAGGCCCTTCATCGTTGTGGGAACCTCAGGGCCTCGGACAGTGGTGAGCTCGAGAGCCCATGTAGGCTTGGGCGTTGGTGAGTCCTGTGAGGCGTGGGGCTGGGCTTCCTAAAGGGGTTACCCACTGTCATGGTGACAAGCCAACCCAGGGGGTCCCTGAAGGGACACCTCCAGCCCAGGGGCACCGCTCAGGGGCTAGAGCACCCACTCTGTGTTAACACTGATTGCAGCACGCAGCTCAGTCCCTCATGCGGACCCAAACCCCAAACACCCGGCAGGAGTGGGGTTGAGGGCTCCTGCCTGACCCCTCCGCCCCCTGCCCCTCAGCCCCCTATTCTTCTGGCTCCTACCCTGGCCCCTGGAGGCTTCTTCCCCCAGCCTCACCTTCCAGGTGCCCACCCAGCTATGGTAGGCAAACTGAGTCTGGGACACAGAGGCACCTGCCCCAGTCCTGGAGTTTCAGCCTCTAAGAAAAGGGTCCAATAGGGGTGTTTTCTCTGCCCTTCTGTAAGCTGGAAAGAGGAGGGGATTCGATCTGAGCCACCCCAGATCTCAAAGACAACCCCAAATGGAACCCTGAAGAAGGACTAGAAAAGGTGTAGGAGGTGTGCGGAAGCCAGAAGTTCTGGGCCTGTGCAGGGGTCACTGACCAGCAAGAGGAAGGGGGACAGGAGTCCTCCCTGTGTGCCGGCTTCTAGCACAGAAGGGCAGATTGGGGGGGGCGGTATTTACTGAGGAAAGATGCTGCTGCGTGGCCGTGGGTAGCTTCCTGATCATCTTTGGACCTCAGCTGAAAGCCAGGATACTGGGCCAGCCTGGAGACTCAGCAGGGACCGGAAGTCTGTGAAGTGTCGCTGACGCCCCACCTGCGTGCCCCGATGTGATCCCTGGCAAGTCACGCCACTCATTTTCAACCTAAGCAAACCAAGCTTCCGCTTCCCCAGAGCAGAACCAGCCCTGTCTGCCTCCAGGGCAGAGCTCTGCCCCCAGCCTAGGAACAGCCCTGCCCTCCCTTGGGCAGGCGCTGGCCTGAAGTGGCTGGCAGGGCCCCCAGCTGCCCAGGCTGGCGGGAGTGTGTGTCCTCCCCAGCAGCCGTGCCAAACGGCCCTGCCCAGACCGCACGAGGAGCTGGCCGCAGCCTGCCAGGCCCGCTAAGCCCTGCCCGCCTGGTTCTCATTTAGAGCAAGCCCCGGCTGCAGCACAGACATTCCAGAGGGGACAGTCAGACGCCAATCCCGCCCAGGGCTTGGGAAGCCAGGCTGCAGGCCGCCGCCATGGTCAGGGAGCTCCCGGACGCTGCTTCCCACCCTGGCCACCCTGCCAAGCTGCTTAACCCCTGGAGGAGTGCAGGCCGCTCCCTCTGTGCCTGCTGATCAGAGCCACTGCTGACCCCTCCAGGGCCTGGGCCGAGTCCTCCTGGCTCCCAGGTTCCGTCATCAGCCTCCCGGATCTCTGTTCAGCCTGGTCTCCACCTCTGCCTCTTCCAACTTCCAGCTGTGGTCTTCGGCTTGGGACAATACAATTGCCACTAATTAGGTGTCAGCTGCGGCTGCCACAGGCCCTCGGCCCCTCCCAGGAGGCGCAGGTGGAAGGCTCTCGCTGTCCCCCAACGATCCTGCCCTTCACACAGCCTTGAGTGAGTTAATTATACACTGCGGCTTAATGACATAAGCCGCGTTCCTGAATTCCAGCAAAGTGACAATTTCCCATCACCAGAGAGCCGGCTGCCCTCGACGCTCGCAGGCCGGGCACCCGGATGCAAAGCTCCTTGTTCTTGACAGCCCCTCCCTCAGCCTCGTACTCTGCACCTGGATTGTGTACACTTGGCTGGCTCATCAAAATAAATTCCTCCTCCTGTCAGGGACTGCCATTTCGGCCCCCAGAGGGAGGGCTCTGCATTTTTTCCTTTATGTTTCCCCCTCTGATTTATAAGTATTTGCTGATGGAACCAGGGGCTGAGGAGGGGAGTGGTAAAGCATTCCATAGTAAGGCGACTGCTCCAAAAAAGTAAAATTACAGTGACATACCGTATTGTCTTGTAAGTCCATTCCTGGACACACACCCAAAAGAACTGAAAGCCGGGCTGGACAGATACTTGTACATCCGTGTTCATCACTGCCTTCATCGCAAAGGCTGGGGTTGCCAGCCATCCAAGCATCCATCAGCTGTTAAAATGTTCATCTGTACAGGAAGGAATATTATTTAGCCTTCAAAAAGAAAAAAGTCCCAAAATATGCTGCACATGGGCGAATTCTTCAGTCAGCAAAATAACCCAGTTTCAAAAGAATAAAGTCCACTTGGATGTGGCCTTTTGAGCGGTCAGAGCCAGAGCCACAAAGTACATGGTGGTGGCTGGGGGTGGGAGGGGTGAGGAATTATTGGTTCTGGGTGAGGGTTCCAGGTGAGGAAGAGGGAAGAGTTCTGGAGTCAGAGGCTACCGTCCCTAAGGCCCCTAAACTGCACACCTGAAAATGGTCACCATGACAAATTTCGTGGAATGAGTATTTTTTTCCACAATGAAAGAAATAATTGTTAAAGGAAAGAAGAAAACCAATGTGCCAGACAGGAGCCTGGTGGGGTCTTCTCCCTCGGCCCTGATCCGTTGAGCAACCCAATACCCCACTCTGAGCACACGCAGAGCATGCCGGGAAGGCTGAGCCTGCACAGAGCTCTCCAGGAAGGCCCGGGTAGTGCCAGGGTGCTGGGGCTGGACCAGCTCCTCTGCCTGGTGGTCCCTCCCTCATCTGTCAGGCACAGAGGAGACCCAAGGCTGTTCCCTGAACAACCCAGCTCCAGGGCAGGCACAGGACCCAGACTGGTCATCAGAGCGCTGAACCCAGCCAGCAGCTGACCTTGACCACATCAGATAAGGACGTGGGGCCCACGTGGGGGCAGCCTGGGTCTCTTGCCTGTCTCCACGTTCCTGGAGGGCGAATGGGCTGCAGGGTGTGAAGCTGCTGGTGCCACCATCTCCACCTGTAGCAAATCCAGCCAGCACGGAGGAAAGCAGCAGTGCTGGACAGATGGGGAGGACGGTGCTATCCCTGAGCACCTAGATCTAGCCATGCCTGAGACCTAACTCCTTCCCCAGGCCTTAATAAATTCCACCTTCTCCTTAAGCAGTTTGGAGTGGAGTTTCTGTCACTCGAAACCAAAGCATCCTGTTGAAGATAGCAGTGGATCCTTGATAGCCTTCTGCCGCAGGAGCCCCTCTCCTTGCATGTATTAGGGTACACCAATGATGGCAAACCCTTTACAGCTTTGAGTGCCACAAACAGCCTGCTACAGCATGTGTGCCAGAGGTTCGCCACGACCGGGATACACTCTTGGTTGTAGCAGCCTCCAAACCCAGAAGCTTAGCACAGGGAGGGTCACTGCTGACTCATATCCCAGTCCCAGCCAGGGGAGGCTCCTAGCAGTTACTTGGGGACCCTGTTCCTCCCATCCTCCCTGTCCCTCAACACCCCCACCCCATTCTCAGGCTATGTGCCTGCCCCCTGTAGACTGCCACCCTCCTGACTCAGCTGTGGCTGCTCCAGAGCCCAGCATGACCTGGCCTCTGGGCCCAGGCACCATATAGCTGGTTCAAGCCACACTTGCTCTTCGGAAAGGTCTGTGGGATGGAAGTCAGGCAGGGCTGGGCCAGGGCCGGGAGGCTGGGTAGGAAATAGTGCACAGGACACAGAACAGCCACCCTCAGCCTTCTGGCCGTGAGGCCTCCCTGCCTCTTCCTGTGCCCCTCCTGCTGCTCCTCCCCCTGCCTACCCCATCACAGCCCAGGATAGATGCTCAGTGACGGCCTCACCCCAGCTGAATACACAGAAGAGCTCCCGAGGACCAGGCAACATGGTGCCTCCCCGGGTCCTGCTCCTGCGGGGCATGCGGCACAGGCTGGTCCAGCCCAGGCTGGTGGGGAGAAACCCAGAGCGGGGAGAGTGCACAGACCAGGCCCAAAGGGCCCCAGCACACCAGAGGAGGGGAGAAGTGGGAAGAAAGGGAATGGTTTGAGCAGGAAGTCTGAGACCTCAGAGCTAAGAATGAAGACCACCACTGTTACCAGCTCAGACCCACTGCACAGTAAACTTTAATTCATCTGCTAAATGTCAAGCACTGTTAGAGGAAGCCCTCACTTCTCTACCTCTCCTTGTTATTAATTAATACGTACTTAGTGGTGGTGGGAGTTAGAAACTGCGCAATCATGCTCTTCCCAAAACTCCTCGAGGAAAAATTTCTGCTTGAGATGGAAGGAGAATCCCATCACGGTTGCAGCCTGTTTTATGAAAGGCCGACGTGAGGTGTAGAATCCTCTGTCGCTGCCTGATAGCTGGCCTGTGTTTTTCTCCCAGGACAGAAGCTGATGGAAGGCACGTGGCCCTGGGGGTCAGAGACAAAGGAGCCTCCCTGTCTTGGTTACTTTTCTCTTGTTGCTGAGACAAAATACCCAACGCCCAAATTGAAGGAAGGAAAGGTTTATTTAGCTTACAGTTTGTGGAGGTTTTAGTCTTTACTTGGCTGGTTCTGAGGCAGAATGGCACATGGCAGAGAGCAAACTGTTTACGGCAGCAGAGCACAGCAAAAACCACCAGAGCACAAGGGACGAATGGCAGGCAAGCAGCCTCCTTTTCTCCCCTACATTGTAAACAGCCTACCCCCACCTAGGGGTTGTGAACCTCTCAAACAATATCCATGCCCTCCTCTTCCACAGGATCAGGATGTTTACAAAGTAAGCACCCCAGCTTCCTGCTGAATCACTCATTAGTTAAACCTGCAGATTCCTCAAGTTGACACAATGTATCAACCATAACACTCCCCATTGGGCCAGGGCTGAACCCTGGGTTCTGGTTCTGATCAGCTCTCCTGCAGCCCCTTCCTCCCTCACTCCTTCCCTTGCTCCCAAGAGCTAATCGGGGAGAGCACTGGGCTGCAACCACCCTACCAACCCAACTTCCACGTTTCCCTAGACCCTCTGCTGTGCATGCCTGAGAATACCTGGACCCCCCCCCCCCCAGGGTAAAATCCTCCGCAGCCAAACTTCTAGGAGGAGAGCCCAAGACCCTGCACACACTGGCCACTTGCGCTCCCTGCCTTGCATCTCTGCCTCCCTGTGGGCAGAGGAGCCTAGTAGAAGGTTTCCAGCTGGGGCCTGGGGCCCTGAGGCTGATGCAAACCCAGCCTAGGGCTTCCTGGTCTTCTCCACGCCTGCACCCTTCTCTAAGGAGAGTGAAGAACCAGGGTTGGCAGGTGGATGGGCTGAGCCAAGCAGCCGGCAGAGGCGTCGGGGCCTAGAGTGAAGTGAGGCCTGTGCTGACAAGGGCAGAATCCTGGGGCCAGTGGCGCTGGGCTCTGTCCACCTGGGCACAGAGGGAAGCTCAGCCTTGCTTCCCCCGGAGGACCTGGAGAACCTGGTCTGACCTGCAGAGCTGCCCAGGAGCACAGCCCGAGCTCTGTGGCCTAGGAATATGCCCTGGGACCTCCCAGCTAGTCTGCAAGTAACTGAGAGAGGACACCTGGGAATAAGCCCATACGAGATCGCTCATGGCAGCTTGGCCAGGTGACAACAGGTGGACACACACATGCCCTGTATGAGCCGCTCAGAACAGAGACTTAGCTCCAGAGACAGTGTGACCCCAACTCAACTGAGTTAGGTTTTGTCTCTTAGAATGAAGCACAGTCATGAAGCTGCAAGGAAGGCCATGGTGCCTCCCAGGAACTGGCCAGAGCTCTGCATAGGGGAGGCATAACCAGGTCCATCTGTCACAAGCGGGCCCCACAAGTTCAGCTCCAGGGGGGCTGGTGGCCACAGGGGAAGAACCCCAGCTGCTGCAGGGACTGAGGCCTGGAATGCAAAGGAACCGGAAAAGCAACTGAAAACAGCGGGGAACCTCACATCACACACCTGGCCCAAACTGCTCACCTCCACTGTCCTGGCTCCGCTGCCTGCAGGGTTTGTGAAAGCCTCTCACTCCGCCTCTGCCTCCTCTGCGGAAGCAGGTTACACTCAGAAGAGGAATTAGAGAAATAATTGCTGTAATAACCATAACCTTGAAAAGACTTCTGCCAGCATTTCGGAGCAGAAGGAAACGGGGACCCAGAATAGAGGGATCTCACTGGAAATCAGACACTGAAATTAGCTCAGAGCCTCACTGCTCCCCCTTCCCCACCACCTCCCAGGCGCGGTGCGGGGTGACCACCGCTCCTAGGCTGGTGCCGTTTGGACTTCACAGGACCACACATCTCGGGTCACTGTGAAGGGCCACGCTTGGGCAGATCTGTGCCCGCCTGCCTTCCTGACCTTCCGTGATCAGCCCACTGACCCACAGGGCTGATCCGAGGCAAAGCCGACAAGGACGATGGCCCCAAATTGTGGGCTTGTTTGTTCCCGTGGCCTAATCCATGTCCCCGGCAGGATGCACGCATGGGTGGTGGGGGCACAGTGATTGCTGCTGTTTTGAGAATTCATGTTTTGTCCTGACTGCTATCCCTACCCAGCGCCCAGGGTTTGTTGAGAGAATGAATGGACAGGGGTTACACGGAGAATTAATCAAAAGTAACACAATGCCAAACAGCATTTCTTGAAGTGAGGAGACAAGCATCTCCTGTGCAGATGACAACAGGCCACACTGGTGACAGAAGACCATGGCACACAGGCTCTTTACTCTAACAAAAAACCACCCAAGTCATGGGTAGGTGTTGCCTTTCAAAGCAAAGCAGAGACCAGAGTGCTAGGTGCATGGCCTCAGGTCACAGAGCGGCTGAGCTGGTCCAGTGTCAAATGGCCCCAGGCACTCAGGCTCCAGGGCAGGACACCCAGGAGAGCCCTGGCCCTCTTGTCACAGCCAGAGGTCTTCTCCATGTCCCTACACCTCAGTTTCCTCCCTCACGTCACAGACAGGCCGGACAAAGCCAGCTGAGGACCCATTCCAGCACTGCAGTTCCTGTGAACAAGCCTCTGGCTGCTGGGAGAGAAAGTCAGACCCTTTTAAGAAAATCACTAAAGCCCTAAAATTATGCGAAAGCCTTTGAGATCCCTGAAAGAAAGGCATTTGCTAAATCCTCTCTATTATTTCCAAAGGATATTTTCTATTATTATTATTTACCCAAGGAATTTCTGGACAGAGTTTAAGTGCCCCAGAGCCTTACAAAATAATCATCTCTTCGACACACAACAAAAGGGGCCTGAATCTTCTTGGCTTGTGGCTTTTGCTTTGAAATGCGTTCCCCACCAAACAAAGGATTTTCTTTTTTTTTCCCAATTTCTCTAAGTTTAACTAAAACACACACACACACACACACCACACACACACACACACACACACATACACACAGACCTCCCCATGCTCACCAACCCAGAAAACTGTCTAACTTAGCCAGATGGCCAGAGAACACATTCGTGAAATTAATGGTCCTTGTTTAGAACCTGCACAGTATAGTGCTCTATCCTGGGGACTGGTTATTAGGAACAAGACAAATATGTCATACTTTCATTAAGAACGAGAGCCAGACTGTACAAAAGCCTTCACATGAGTTACCTCCCTTAAACGCCTTGTAATTCAATGGAGTAGATGGGAAACCTGAGACTTAGACTGTGTGGTCAGTAGCAACTGTCTGGGTTTTGAACTTGGGTCATATTTACTATCCAGCCCACGTTCCCAACCACCAGGTTAGATTCTCTCCTATGTGCTCTCACTTAAACCTCATGCCAGGCCTTCAAAGCAAGATCAGACAGGGTCCTTCATACAGATGAGGGAATTGAAATTGAGGATGCACCAGATAAGCCACTGGCCTGAGCTCACACAGAGTTAACGCTGGAGGCTGAAGTCAGGATTCACTTAAACTCTATCAGACCAGAAGTCACTTTGTTGGAGTCCACCCTACTTCTGGGTTCTGTACGCATCAAGACACAAGCTCCTCCTGCACAGGACTTGCTTAGGACCTGATGTGCCACCAGTGCTAACTCCCCAAATTTCCAAGTGAATGAAGAAACAAGGAAATTCTTTGAGGTATGAGTGAGCCGTGGGCAGCCAAAGGACAGCCTGACTCCAGAGCCAGGGTGGAAATCTGCACAGTTGACGGGCATCACAGCGATGCCTACTCTTGCCCAGCGATCTGGGCCCTGTCAGTAATTCCACTGCAGGCAGCTGTTTGCAAAGGTTAATAGCTTGGCCCGTAAAACTGTGTGGCGAGTTGCAACTTGGCACCAGCTGCTGCAAGCTGGGAGAGAAGCTAGCGTTTGCAAAATATGGTTCAAATCATCCAGCTCCCCCCCTTCACTTTTTCTTTTTCTTCTTTAGTTTTAAGAGTGCAAGAAACATAGAAGTTCTGTGGTTTCGCACTGGTCGTTTTATGGTTCAAAAAACTCCAAAACAGAGTTGATGAAGAAAATGCCTCTGCAGAACGCCAACCACTGCACAGGCATTGGCCAGGAAGCTTGCCACCCCGGCCTGGACGGCCTCTCTCAGCTTCAAGGAAAGGGTTTTGTCCCGAAACAAGAGAGCCATCTCCAACAGCTGTGTGTGTCTTGACCTCTACACCCAGTCCCAAATGTGTTCACAGGAAAGAATGAACCCAGGCCTTGGATCCAGGCAGGGGGAGCTTCTGCCTGGCCCTGCCTCTCCTGGCTGTGGGATCCAGGGCTCTCGCTGCATGGGGTATCACTGTCACTGTCTCCAGAGTGGGGATGAGCATTTCTACTTTGCTGGGCTGCTGAGAAGCGAAGGAGAAAATCCATGTAAGCATAATGTTCAAGCACTAATCTCTTCAAGAAAAACAATGTGCAGAGTGGCCCTAAGGACCCAGCATCATTCTTAGTGCTGAGAAACCTACAGTGGACAAGGAAGTCCCAGGCTGGGGGAGCAGAAGAAAGACTAAGGGAGATTGCACTTGATGGCAGGAGGTTGAAGAGAGAAGCAGGTTGATGGCAGGATGAGTGACAGGGCCAGGCTGTACCTGTTTAGCAGGAGATAATCAGAAAAGATCTCCTCTAGGAGCTGGGTGATGTGAAAGAGGTACCCACAATCAACTGGCGGAAAGGTAGTCCAGGCAGGAAAAATGTTAGCAACTGCAAAGGCCCTTGAGTAGGATGAGAAAATCAAGCCAGAGTGTGGGAGGCGCCTGGAAGTAAAAGAGGTAAAGCCACAGAGAGATGGGGGGCTCAGATTGGGTGACACCTTGAAGGTCGAGATAAGATTGTATTAGGCTTTATTCTAGCCCAGCAGGAACACACTGGTTAGGTTTAAGATATGGCGGTGTAGGAGCAAACTTAGGTTTGCTAAGCACTGTGACTCTGCTTTCTAGATGGGGAAGGATACTGTGATAGGCAGGACAGCAAGGAGAGAAACAAAGCGAGTTTCTCCATCCAGACAAACGGCATGGATCACTGCGCAAGCAGTGGAGTAGGAGAGAAGTGTATTACTCCTGGGAAATGGCTTGAAGCTGAGGCCAGGGCTAGAGGGCTCTTGGAGAAGGAGAGAACCCAGGGCCACTAAAACTTTAGAAGCTGGACAAAGCGGTGTGGGAAGAGGGGCAGCAAGACAGCAAGAAGCCAGGAGAGCCGATCCCCATGAGCTGGGGGACCTGGAGAGGCCTGCCGGATTTAGCTGGATGCAGGTCATATCGGTGACCTAGATACACTACATCCCTGTGCAGGAGCTGAGCACGCAGAAATAGCAGACATAGGCAGCCTCCCACTAATTTCAATATATAGAAAGTATTTTTAAAATCCCTCTGCTTTGAGTAAAGTTGAGCAGCTCACACTTTCCATTAAAGGGGCACTTCAAAGTTTACAGAGTTATCACATGTCCAATGTCTTCTTTCCGGTGACTTTCACATCTTCCACCAGGATAATGAAAATGTCCCTGATAAAAATGTCCCTGATAACAACTCTGATTCTCCAGTGTCCAGGCAATGTGGCAGGCTGGGCTGGCACAGAAAGACTGCCCCCTCCCTGTCCCTGCCCAGGCCCTGTCCAAGGAAACACAGATGTTGGGTTGAATATGACAACCTGTTACAGTTTGTGGCTAGATGTCCCCCACTCCCAAAGCCTCATGTGGCCGTAGGGATTTTTCAGAGGTGGCTGAATCTAGAATGTGTGGTGCTGGGGTTAAGGATGTGGGATCACTTCACTGGCTGGATTAGCACCTCCCTAATCCCAGCAGCCTGGATAGAGTATAAAAGGGACAGAAAGACACCGTTAAGGTTGGTTGTTGATTTTGCGATCTTCTGCCCACCATGAACTGTTCTCTGTCATGCCACCCTGCCCTGGAGCCAGCTGACTATGGACTGAAACTTGTACAAACTGCAAGCTAAACAAACGTTTCCTCCTTAACTCTAGGCATCGGTATTTTGTCTCAGCAATGAAAAAAGTACCTATAACACAACCAGCTACAGAATTTCAAAGCCAAGTTCTGAAGTAAAGAAAGCAAAATCTCCAGAGAAGCTGATAATCACTGAAGAAGAACAGCACTCAGCATTCTGGGACTAGATTACAGACACTGGAAACCAGAAGAGGAAACAAGACTTTGGACTTGAGAGAGGCTGAGGGAGTCTCTGACCTCCTGCATGATACCAGAGGCATGGTTAGTCACCATCTCCATGCTAGAGCATTGCTGTGAAACTGGTGTAGACTGCTAAAACCAAATTGGCCCCCTAGCAGAGGCAAATGTGAAGCTCTTCTGAAGGGATACCTACAAACCTGCCCAAAAGGGGCTTCTGTGGAAAGCCACCACATCAAAAATGCAGTCACAATAAAAGCTACACACGCACATACCAGGACACCATCCTGAGGTAGTGTGAGAGTAGAAGACCTGGAAAATGCTAGAAATTCACCTCAAGAATTGGAAATTCAGGAACAATTTAAAATCGTCAAAGATAGACAAGAAAAAATATAAAGCAATACATGCACACAAGGACAAAACAGAGTGTAGAAGAGATAGGATTATGTAAGAATCCACCGGAGATTCTAGAAGTGAACAACACAGCAATAAAATGGAGAATGGGAATAGCCAGCTTAAACCAAAGAGTAGACACCCTCTGGGGCAAAAATATTAAGGTCTAAAACAGACATTTGGAAATCATGCAGACTACACATTCTCTAAGAAGTACAGCAGTCACTTATATAGTATTTACATTATATTGGGTATTATGAGTAAGCTAGAGGTGACTTAGATTGGAGGAGATGAGTAGGTTATATGCAAATGGTAAGGCTTTTTATGTAAAAGATGAGCATTCTCTGATTTTGGCATCCATGGGGGTTCTGGAATCAATCTCCCACGGATACCAAGCAGTAACTTTTTGCAGAAAATAAAACAGAAAAGTAAATCCTGGGAATCACAATAAATGTAAATGGATTAAACTCTTCTATTAGATTATCCAAGTTGTAGAATAACACAGAGTGATGTCATGCATACACAGGTTCAGAATACACAAATAATATCATTTGTTGTTTTTGGTTATCCTTGTTCTTAATAAAAACACAGAAAAGGGTACATCCCATTCCAGAGTATGCTGCCTTCAGCAGGGAGTAAGAAGAAGGTTAGAGAGGGACCCAAGGGAACCTCAACCAGTAGTCAAAGATCTCATTTTTCCCAAACAGACAGCCAAAGTCAAATTGGTAAAACACTAATATTTGTTTATTCTGGGTAGTGGGTGTGTATTACAATATTTTCCAGGTGTTTAAGTCTAAAAGCAACATCTCTTAAGCATTTTCCTCTCATCTGAATTTTAACAATCATTAAGGGAATCATATCATAAATGGCATTTCCCAGGTGAGGAATGTGAAGTTCTAGAAAGAGGAGAGAATTGGAAAAATGGAACCATAACCTTCTAACTCAGTTAAATGTGCTCTAGGTGAGGTTTGACATTCGTAAGAACTTGAAGACGGGTTTATCAAACACATGCTCTTTCTATAACCTTGCGGACACTGCCTTTTCTCAAACTCTCATTCCTTTCTCACCATCTTCCTGACTGAACTCCCTCCCGTCCATCCTCTGCTCTCAGGACATGTGTGCTGTCAAAAAATGCTGTGAGTCCCATCAGACCCACTGAGTGCCAGCTGTGGGCCTGAGGACATAGACAGAAATGAGAAATAACTCTCTCGGTGAAGTTCAGTTTCCAACTCAACCACCCTTTATCTGGGCTAGCATTCTCTAGCCTCCATCTCCTTACTTATAAAATGGAGATTGCCATCCCTAACCTACATGTGTCCTAGGGTTTTTGTAAGAATAAAATTACATCGTTTCAGGGTTTCTCAACCTTAGCATCTACATGCTCCCCTGTATCGAAGCTGTGCGCTTCAGTGACTGAAGCCTGAGTTCCTGAGGGAAACCCTTGGTGCCCAGTAGAAACCTCCGTGACTGTGGGAGGATGCTGCATGCATGGAGCTCCCTCGGTTGAGTGGTGTAGAGCTGAGTCAACTGAGATGTGAACTGAGCCAAACTGGGTAGAGTTGAGGACCATGTCTGAGGAAGGCTGAGCACTGAGCTGAGCCAAGTCCTGCTGAGCTGGGGTAAAATAAACAGAGCTAAAGTGAACCGAGTTGGGCTGGGCTGAGTTGAGCTGAACTGACTCGAACCGAACTGAGTTGAGTTACATGGAGCTGAACCGAGTTAAGTGAGTTGAGTTGAGCTGAGTTTGGTTGAGCTGAGCTAAATCTAGCTGAGCTGAGCTGAGCTGACCTGGGTTAACCTGAACCAAGCTGAGCTCACAGTTTTGGCCCTTGAAGTGCGGGGCAGCTTGATGTCAAGTCCCATCACACACCGCTAGTTTGTACCACAGTGAGATGCTCTTAACCTCCTTTCACCCAAAGCGCGAGCGCTGACTGCCCAAGTAGAGCAGGAGGGGAGCGGGTTGTGTTGTTCTGTGACGTGCACCCATTTCCCAGCCTGTGGGGCCCCCAAACCACCTGGAATTTGGGGGTAACTACCATCTTCTGTCTGGTTGCCCACTTGCTCAGGCCGAGCCCAAGTGAGCAAGAAGAGTTCACAGTGACAAGCTCTCCAAAAGGGAGATCAAAGCTCAGAGATGACAGCCAAGCAGTGATAAATACCTGCTACGCCTCTTGAGATCCACAAAAGTCCACCAGTTCCATCCGAAAGGAGTTAGGTTTGCAGAGGCAGCTTGTAGGGACAGAAAGGGCATGGGAACTGCAAGCTCTGAGAACGTGTATTATTTATCCTTTCAACCTCAGTTTCCCAGTATAACAGTGAGTAAAATAAAAGTAAAACCACCTACCTCGGAGTTGTTAGGCGAATTAGATAACGTGATCTGTGTTCACACGCAGCCTTCGGCACATAGTAGGAAGAGCTTACGCATCATCTGTCCCTCCTCTGCACTGGTTTCCTCTGTAACTGTCCTTGTTTTTTTTTTTTTTTAATCTGCTCCTCCAGACCCCAGGGCCTCAGAGAGTCACCCCATCCTGCAGGGAGCACACTGGGAGAAAAACAGAAACAGCGTGTTGTTTGTACCTCCCTGGCTCTGCTTGGACACCCCTGCCAGTCACATTTCTCCTGCAGGGCTCTGCCTGCAAATCCTCAAAGGACAGGTTGGATGAGACAAGCTCTCAGAGGCCTTTTGGCTCTGACACTGAGGATCACGTACTGCTCTTCCTTGGGACCAAGGAAGCAGTGTCCCCAAGGCCCATCCCGGGCAACCATGGTATAAAGGGCAGCATCATTCATACTTTTCTTAGGAGCCTCGAGGCTGAGTTCTGTAGAAATGAATCACCTTAGATAGAGGGCTGAGAGACACTGACTCCCTCTGCTGCCCCAACACTCTGGCCCCTTGCACTTTCTGAAGGGGCTGTGCCCTCCCTACACAGGGCAACTGCACACATGCTGTGCCCCAGTGACTTGCTTTCCCTACCCTTCACCTCATGGACACCAAGTCTCAGCTCAATCTGCATTTGTTCAGTGAAACCTGGCCTTTCAGCCTAGCCAAGCTCTCAGCATTCTCATGATAGCATCGATCTCCTGTGTCAGTCACATAATACCCTGATAATGCTGTGTAACAAAACCATCCAAAACCTTAACATGATGCTCTATGTATTATTTCTGTTTCTCTTTGAGATATACAGACAGTCCTTCCAGACTGGGTCAGGCTCAGCTGACCTCAGCCGGACTGGCTCTCTGTCCACCGTCAGCTGGGGAGTCTGCCTGGGGCTGACTTGTGTATGATGGTTCTGCAGGTGTGACTCCACCATGCTCCACGTGGACTCTTTGCAGCAGGCTCACCAGGCTATAGTCTCATGGTGGTGACAGTGACACACAAGACCCCCGAGACCTAAAGACAGAACTGGTCCAGCATCAATTTCTCTGCACTCTACTGGCCAGAACCATTGAGTCACTGGTCATCCCCTAGACAAAGGATGGAGAAACAGTGTCGCCTCTTCATGGAGGAGCTACACAGCATACAGCAAAGGCATTCTGAGATCAGTGTATCACACTCCCTTAAAGTACACACCCAAATTCTCACTTCCCCTCAACCAACCTTTCTGTTATATACTACACAATAAGGCACAGCCAGACTCAAGTCCCATTTATTTTTTGCTCACCACTAAGTAATCAATCATTCAGTCATTCATGGATGACCTAAGGGAAATGAGCACTGGATTGGGTATTTTTAAATATCTTATCTCATCTGCTCCGCCCATTAACTTGTTGAATAAACATATTCTTCCCTTCACCCCTTCAGACACTAAGACTCAGAGGAGGCAACTTTGCAGAAGCTATAAACTGAGTTTCAGGGTGAGAGTGGCCTGGTTAACAATGTAGGGCATACCAGTGCTCTAGAATCCCCTGCTGAGAACATAGTAGGGCTCACTTTCTGGGCCCTTGCAGTCAGCTGTCACCAGGGAATTTACTGTGGCCAATAAAATATAAGCAGAAGTGATGTGTGTCACTTCCTGAACAACCTTTAAGAACCAGAGCACAGCTTACCCTGCTATGACAATGTGGGACATTCCAGTTGATGGCTGCTCTGTCAGCCTGATTCACTACATAGAGCTGAGTCCTGCTGGTGCTAATTGTCGGATGAGTAAGAAATAACCTCCATTGTATAAAGCCACTGGGATGTCGAGATTATTGGTTACTGCAGCGTGACCTAGGTTATCCTGACTTATACAGGTTCCCACAGCTGTCCTCAGACCCTAAATTCTCCAACTCTGTCTCCAATCTGTGACATCAACAGACGTGCACATCCCTGTGTTTGTTTGAGACTTATCTCTTTGATCTTGATTGAGACTCTTAGTGTAGTGAATGCTTTTATAAGTGCCAAGCATCTAAAATATCCTTTTGTTTCTTTACACACATAGGTGCTGCAATGGGAAGCGAGGGATGGGATGAAAGAATCCCTCACCTGATGCCTTAAGTTCCACATCAACTCAACAAATATGAATATTATTCCAGGCTTGCACCAAACAATAGGCGTGGGGAACAGAGACAAAGACAGGACACTGCCCT
This sequence comes from Dinomys branickii, assembly GCA_004027595.1. Lineage (NCBI taxonomy): Eukaryota > Metazoa > Chordata > Mammalia > Rodentia > Dinomyidae > Dinomys > Dinomys branickii. The sequence continues at coordinate 8,664 of PVLD010001017.1, read as the reverse complement.
TAAGAAACTCATTGCTTGGGTGATAAAAAGGCCCAAATTCCTGGTTTAACAGATGTTGAGCACAATATCCTGTGCTCATGTCTGGGACACAGACATGGAACAGCAACAGATGAATTCAAATATAGCCCACCTGGGGTCAAATCCTCCCAGCATTGAACCACCCATCCAGCCATCCACCCACCCATCCATCATTAGACACCTTGAGTACTTGCCAAGTTCTGTTCTAGAGCATCCATTCTGGTGGGGAAAGCAGCATTGCTCACAGGAATAGCAAGCACTGGGGTCTCTGAGGCCTGCCTTTCTATGCATGCATCTACATTTGTAGAACATTATCTAAGAACTGATCCCAAAGCAGTGTTTGGAAACTGGTCCCGGGAGATAAAAAATGGGGGATGAGTCCTGAGCCCGCCAAGAGCAAGTACATTGCACAGGGCTTTGATGAGCTCCAAGGTGGTCTGCCAGTCTGGTATATAATAGGGCTGCACACAGAAATCCCTGGTGTGTTTCTTGCCAGGGGACCCAGGGGACAGGCAAAGGGCCATGCAAGCTCAGGGAGAAGGCAGGCCAGCACCTGGGATCCTGTCCACCCCTCAGCCACCATGCAGACCACAGCTTCTAATAGCAGGAGTGTCTACAACAGGCGGTAGCTGGTACACACAAGTAGCCACTTGGCTTGGGGGAAAAAAATCAACAGTTTTCATTGCCAAAAAAACCACAGCCACCAAACCACTTTGGAGGTTTGAAGGCCACACATGTTTGACGTGTCCAGTCATTAGGAACCAACTTGTTTGCATTTCCAGAGGGTGGGTCCTGGATAGGCCATTGGTAAGAGTTCAGGTGCAGTTGGCTGACATGAAGCCTCTGATGACCCACCTGGATGTCCAGAAGCCCAAAGCTCCGGTCAGGTCGACCCAGCTTCTGTGTGATGCTGCTGCCCTTGGTTGTTGCCAGCAGCCACAAGCCTGGGCTCAGAGGGATGGGCTGGGGAAAGGACTCTGGGAAATTTAGCAAATTCCCTGGGCTTCCTTTGCTCTGTAGGCTCCTCCCAAAGCCTTGGATTCCTTATCTACAAGATTCAGCCAATAATAGCAACCTCTCTTCAAGTTAGTACAATTTTTTTAGATGAAGTAACATGAGAAACAGTCCTACCATAGACCAGGAGTCAACATGTGTCTTCTGCAAACATGTGACTTGAAAACCCTCCTATGACAACACTCCTGGGTTCTTACCATGAGCAAGCATCAGGCACAGCTGTTCCCATGTGCCATGCCATTTAATCCTTTAACTGCATGGGTGGGAACTTTTATTATTCCTCCTTATAAATACAGAGATTTGTCACGATTAACCATAAGCACATGGTCAGAAGCAGGAGACACCCAGAGACTTCTCTGCATGGGCGCCTCTGTGGCTTTGGAGGCAGAAGAAAGAAGTAAATGGCCATGCCAGGGGACAAGACCTTGACCTTGCTCTTGACCTTGCTCTTGACCTTGACTTGTATTTTTTTTTTGTTATCCCAGAAGAATCACTTCAGTGGCCTGGGCAGTCCTCAAACACGTTCCATTCCCAAGCAAACCAAGCGTGGGCCCCAAGACCATGAGACCCCCGATCTGACACACACAGGCCTGTCAAGGAAGAGACATGAAAATGTATTAAGCAGGGTGGGAATGGATTTTTTATGATTCCACCAAATGTCTGACAGTGGGAACATCGCCCACGACAAGTATGTATCAGTATCAACAGAGGCAGAGAGAGCATCTCAGGACACCGTGTGCTCAGGCCTCACTATGTCAGCTTCGAGGATGGATCACAAAATGGCCCAGAGCCTCTCCTGGACAGCTGACAGCCCTGGTGGGGCAGCTGCCTATAGTGATATGATTACCACAAGTAGGGATCCATGTGGCCCAGCTCATCCCCTCCCGTTCACTTGCTCCGTCCTGTTGCCCTTCACCAGTCAGATGACCACACGGAGGGGAGAGGACCTGGGTCACATAGGAAGTGGTGAAGCTAGAACTTGGCTTAGGTCAGTCTGGCTCAAAACCCATGCCCCAGAGTTTTACCATCTGTCTTGGTTACTTTTCTCTTGCTGAGACAAAATACCCAACGCTCAAAATGAAGGAAGGAAAGGTTTATTTAGCTTACAGTTTGTGAAGGTTTTAGTCCACACTTGGCTGGTTCTGAGGCAGAGTGGCACATGGCAGAGAGCAAACTGTTCAGGGAGCAGAGCACAGCAAAAACCACCAGCAAAAGGAAGGAATGGCTGCAAGCAGCCTCTTTCCTTCCCTTCCCTTCCCTTACCTTGTAAACAGCCTACCCCCACCCACAGGGTGTGTAGGTCTCACACAGTCTCCATGCCCTCCTCTTCCACAGGCTCAGGATGTGTACAAATTAAGCACCTTGGCTTCCTGCTGAGTCACTCAGCCAAACCTTTAGACTCCCCAAGTTGACACAATGTATAAACCATAACACCATCCTCACCTGTCCCTTAGAGGTTCAGGCAGCATGCAAGAGGAGTGGCTGATCCCAGTGTGTTGGAGCAGGGATGGGTGCCTTCAAACTGGGCTCCAAGGAGCTGTAGGCACTCTGCCCCAGCCTGCTGTGTGAGCTGGGGCACACATTCACCTGGGCAGTGCTCTACTCCAGTATTGCAATGAAGGGAGCCCAGGAGATCCCCTGGGAGTGTCAACATGTCTGTGGGCTGTGATTTGAGTTACTCTGCACCCAGCAAGACTCTGGGACTTCAGCTCATGCTGCACAGAGCACAACCCATGCCAGTAGTTGCATGGAGCCATCCACACCCACTGAACCTCCTCATGCTTCTGTCTGAGCAACATGACCTGAGTCCTTCTCACAACAGCAAGCCAGTGCTGGAGGACCACTGGACAGCAGAGCTACCTGCTAATGACAGGCTCCAGGGACTCAGACACTGCCTTCCTTGTTCGGTCAATTCCCTCGCTATGACCTCTGCAACTTCCAGGCACAACCTCACACGCTCACATGGCAGGCAGTCCAGTAAAATTTGAAACACCAACAGGCACGCCAACTTCTTGGAAGGAGAGATGTCACCTTCCCATTGACCTCCTTATCCCCAGAGTTTGACAGGACCTGGAAATCTGGGCACTCAACAAATATTTCTCAAGCGAATTAATGAATGGAATAATAATAATAATAATAAATAGGCTTTGTATAAAGCCCTCAAGTATACAAGGCACATTTCCTGCTGTTTGCTCCACATGGGTAAGAGGCAACTGGTCAGGCAGATGGAGAAATGGTGGCACAGGGTGCCCCCATGCTTCCAAGCCAAATCAAAACCCTGCTTACTGGGTTCTTTTTTCACCATGGAGGCCTACATGGCTTCTAGATCCTCTCCAAAGCCTTCCCCACCTTCCTCAAGGGTGATTTTTTTTCCTTGACGAATCTTTCTGAATCATTTACCAAACTGTTGTATTCTTCCACAGCTGGGCTGCTGCTAGGACAGATGGGAAAATGTCCACCTTTTCCCCATCAGATACACCATACCCAGCACACAGTAGGTCCTTAGCCAGTGGACACTGACTTAAGCACATCCTTGATAAGCTGCTTAGAGCTATCATATCAGAAGTGGGAGGGATTGAAAGAGTATCTGTCATCCTTCATTTAGTAAAGTCTGGCCCAGAGAATTAGCAGCAAATCAGGCTCCTGACTTCTTCCTCAGGACCCTTCCCAATGACCAGGCCCCTACTCCACACCTGGATGTGCTCCCCATGCCAACTGCAGTGGATGAGGATCACTGCCTCTGCCTCATGTGGACAGGATGCTACAACTGATTAGTAATGTCTGTCACTGGTACAGAATGGGAATGAGACAGCTCACCCTTCCTGGCCTTAGGTCATGCTGTGCACATCAGTTGGAACTGCAGTCTGTTTACTTGTAAGCTCTATAACCAGGTGGACCCATTCCATATCCTTCTCCTTTCTCCACCTTTGTTGGTATCTCTGATTAATTTGGGTGTTTCTAAGGCAAAGGCTACCTCAAGTTCACTCTGGGCACCCACTGCCTGCACACAACATGAGGTCCTCAGTGATTGTTGGTGGGCTTAATTTATTACAACTTGGCTTAACAGTTCTGGGTCCATAAGGTAAGTGGGTGGACATCACATGGACGCTAATCTCGCATGCCACTCCTCAAATGTCCTGAAGTGAAGAGAAGAGAGCTGGGCTCCCTGGGGGTGCCTGTGAGCAGGGCTCTCACCAAGCACTGCACGAATGAGCTCTCATTTCTTGGGTGTGGAAGAGGCAATGCCCGTCTTTCCAGCTGTGGGCTGGCACATTAGCAAACTATCCACAAAAATATAGGTTTGGGGAAATCATCCTATAAAATAGAATGAGCCATTTTCCAAAAGAAAATTGCCCAATCATTAAAGGGATCTTTTTTAAACATTCAAATATCCATGGCCTTTATTCCCAGCAGCCCTGTTCCCGCTGTGTTATGGAGGGAGGAAAATGTGGATTCATTTGCATTGTATAACATCCCTATTCTCTCTATGAGGCTCACATGCCAGCTCTGTGAGAAGAGATATAAATATTCTGATTTGGGCAGAGAAGGATGGGATGTAGATTTGGAATCCTGAGCCTTCTGATTTCAATTGTTTCCAAGTTCTTTCCCCATGCTGTGATTTGTGCAAGGTATATAACAAGTAGAAGTTTCTATGAAAAGCAAGAATGCATATTGTTTCTCATTAAAGATGACCCTACAATCTCAACACCTTAAAATATATTCTGCTTTTGCCTTTCCTGGAAGAATGGAAACTTTTAGGTTTTTGTTAAGAAAGGAAGGGGGGGATAAAGTGCATAAATTGTAAATAAACAACTCCAGACAGGAGGAACTATATTTTAATTAAGTCTAAGTCACAGAATGAGAATTTCCTAAAAGTACCTTCTGGGCCCCATTCATCCACATATCTGAGAGAGCCTTGGGTCCCCTGTTGGTATCAGACCCACATAGTTGGATGGGATGTTTACGGGGCCAGAACTGGGTGTGTCTGGGATCCTGACACCAGCAGTGGGAGTAGAGAGCCCAAGGCCATGGGAGTAAAGTGCCCAAGTGCATGCTGGGGGCTCCACAGGAGCTACAAGAACTTGGGGGCCCAGAGTCTTCTTTGTTTTCTCAGAGGCTTTCCAAGATTTCTTGGATGACTGATGGTGATTTTTTTTTTAAGTATCTTTCCAAATTCAGTGTCTACCATGCGGTAGGCACCTACCATGCTGGATGCTCCTCCATACCAACCCAAGGACTCTTAGGCACAAGCTCGGGGACCAAGGTTCAAAGACAGGAGTAAACCTCTTAAGACATAGGACGATGCATCCGTGGTGATCAGGATCCAACTCAGATCTCCAGCTCCAGTCCAGGCATGGCCCTTCCCCTGAACCACATGCTGCATTAGAAGGTGAACTGCGGGAACCTCCAGGGCCTGCTCCAGCTACCTCCCAGGCTTCAGATGCACGAACAGAGTGGTAGAGTGTGTTGGAGAGGATGCAGGGACTGGCTGAGAAATCCAATCCCTTTGCTTGCAAAAGGAAACTGGGACCCAGAGAGGGCAATCAGCCTCCTGTGGGAGCCACCGCAGGCTCCCCCCAGCCCTGGCCCCCGTCCTTCACACAGCACGTGGGGACCAAGTCAAAAACCATCTCAATGGAAGAGCCGTAAATATTTTCCACTTGGTTTGCAGGTTACAAGACTGCTCTTCGGCCTTGCAGTTTTAGACAATTTACGCTTCCATTCTCAAAACAGATTTTTATCCTAATAAAGGCTTTTATTACTATTATCCACCTGTCATTACACAGCATTAGACAATTACATAGCACAGACTGACTCTCCCACCATGAAGCTTCCCCTCCGCTCTCAGTGGGGGAGGGGGCCGCACACAAACAGAACGTTTCATTAAAAAGCAGAGACGAATCTTTAATTTTTTGCAAAGCACTGCCAAAGCTGCTACCTACGCTTTTTAGAACTTTGTTGTGAAAAGTCAGTGGCGTGAGCAAGAGGGGGGATTAAAAAAAGTGTGGGCTAGAATCGTCTCCAGCCCCGATTTGATTGCCAGACGATTGACAAAATAATTTGTACCCGTCGATGCTCATGAAGGGAATTTTTACAATGGATTTGCCAAGCAGATTTTTAATTTTAATCAGTAATGAAAAAATGACACCGTGGATCACAACAAGACATCAGTTGCCGCACGGGCTTTGCAGTCCCTGTCAAGCGGCCTCCGTCAGGGAGCCGCACGTCGGTGAACATCAATCACTCCTTCCAAACTCCTGTACATCTTCGGGTTTAATTAGACATTTTAGTTCTTTACCCGCAATTTGCAAAACTGTCACTTACCAAAAACTGCAAGGCGCTAGGAAATGTTCAGCGTGAGACCTAGGAGAGACTGTTTATCGCCTTCTGGGGAGCGGCTTAGAAGTTAACGCATCCAAGTTCTCACCCCAAACACATCTTGTCCTCAGCTACTGCCCTGACCTGGACTGGCCAAGATTTTCAAAACGCAAAAGTATTTGAGGCCAGTAAAGGTGGTTTAACCCAAGGCCAAACTACAGTGGAAGGTCAGGCTTGCGGACAAGTGAAGGGGGGCTCGTTCGTTTCTTGGTGGGCTCCTCATAACTGACACCTGGGTCTCACTGATGCCCAGCCTGATGGGCAGCAGAAGGACCTCAGTGGAAGTTTGGGTCCCGACTCAGGGACACGTCCAGCCAGCTGTGTGATCTCAAGCCATATGCTTCCCTCTCTGAGCCTGTGTCTCCTACAAACACACAAATGACTATCTTCCACCTGTACATGCAGACTCAGGAAATGTCCTACCCCTCTGAAGAAGGGTGTGGAGAGCCACCCCCAAACCACAATGATCATAAGATCAAGGGACAGGTCAGCATCTGAACCAGTAACAAGTCTCCCTCCACCAGTCCTCTCACCCTCTGTCCTAGGGTCCCTGGCCAGCAATTGTCCCCAAAGGCACAGTGACACAGCGTATATTTTGCTATCTAGGGTTTCCATCTGATACTTTCAAAGGCCCCAAAAGCTGTGTTTGCTCTGAAATATTTGGTTTCCTGGTCTAGAGAGAGGACATGGTCCTGGTTTAACGCACTGGGGACAGGAACAAGGGCTAGAGAGTGGTCTACCGAAGTTAGTGGGTCCCTGGCCCTGGTCACCCTTCCCGAGGCTGAGCTGAAACACATGGGCCTTCTCCTTTTAGGGAACTTGGCTTCACAAGACACAGTACTGCAATGGGCGTAAAAGATGGATTGTGAAAACCTATTACTCACAGATAAGAAATGCACCCCGGGCAAAGCTGAGGTGCACACTCATTCTGCAGCTGGAGTTCCTTTCAAGGGATCTTCACTCTTCACTGCTAAGAATGTGGGGTGCGGAAATGGAGAGGCCTGGGGAGCACGTTCTCACCTTCCTGCCAAATCTCAGAGTCCAGCAGACAGGATGCAAGCTGTAAGCATTAAACCAATTTGCCATTAGAACTGACAAGATGCGCCTTGCAATTTCGCCCAGCCAAGATTACCTGTTCTCATCTGGGCAAGGCCCCACTGCTGTGCACTGAGAGGCAGCCAAATGCCTGTCTCCATCCCACTGGCTCCTCCATGTACTCAGCCTCCAAGTGGCAGCAAGGTCCTTTCCAGGAGGGACAGGACCCATCCCACAGGACACCAGAGCCCAAGGCCTGACTCAGGAGCTGGAGGGAACTGAGCTTGGCTGAAGCTGCCGCAGGGGCTAGGCCAGGAGGGAAAGTCATTCCCACTCCGGCAGCAAGATGCGATGTAACACTGCAACCTGCGGCCTCTCTGGGCACCCGCTTCCTCACCTGGACACCAAAGTGACCACACAAATCCCTCTGCCCACCCCCTCAGGAGCTCTGAGTCCACAAAGCCATGATGTTGGCTGCTAAAGTGTGCATGAAGGAGAACTAAAATGAAACAAACAGGTTTTAGAGTCCACAGAGCTAGGTTCAGATCTCAACCCTGTCTGGGTAGGTGTGTGTGTGTGTGTGTGTGTGTGTGTGTGTGTGTGTGTGTCTGTGTGTGTCTGTGTGTGTGTGTCTGTGTGTGTGTGTCTGTGTGTCTGTGTGTGTGTATGTGTCTGTGTGTGTGTGTGTGTGTGTGTGTGTGTGTACTTGCCCCCTTCTTCTCACTACACCACAGGAACACCTCTTCCAAGACTCCCTCCTGACACTTCCTTCCGTGGGCTTGGCGGGGAACAGGGCGTCCCCCAAGTCACCTCTCGGCCACAGCTCACATGTCCACTCCATGTCCTGGCCTCTGTGGCTCTGCACCTGCCCAGGGCCTGACCTACCTTCAGGGAACCGAGCTGCCTGCCAGTCCAAGGGCCTGGGAGACCTTGGCCAGGGATAAGCTGAGGACAAGATAAAGACACCACAGAGACTCTGGGCTCCTGGGGGATCCAAGATCTCGAGTTTCTTGGAAACTGTGCCCACCATCAGCCCCCGTTCCGCCCTCAGCCCTGCTCAGCTCCTCTGGGAGGGCACAGGCGACAGAGCAAGGGACGTAGGAGTCCCGGGCACCAGGTTTGTTTGCCAGGAAATGACAGGGTGTACAGATCCAGTGCACAGATGAATATTCACAAAGGAGCAAAGAAGGGCGGGAGAAGGAAGGAAGGAAGGGAGTG